>JAANDH010000202.1:0-276743 GCA_011799765.1 Nymphaea thermarum | reverse complement strand
TTTATATGACGGCAAATCCAGTTTTTCATAATCGAAGTAAGCACATTCAGATTGATTTTCATTATGTAAGAGAGAGAGTAGCTCAAAAGCAGCTTGAAACTAAATATATTTCAACCACAAATCAAGTTGCCGATCTTCTTACCAAAAGCTTATCAAAGCGTACTTTCAATCATCTCAAGAACAAACTAAGCCTTCAGCAGCGGCTTAGTTTGAGGGGGAATGTTAACAAAGCTGGCAAGGATGAAAGGGGCAACAAATCCGTTGAAGAAGAAATCGACAATCAAGATATTGATAAAGATGTCAAGCTGATAACAGAAGATCGTGATCAAGATTGTGATCAAATAAAAAAGGCAGATGATAAGAAAAGGCGACAATTTAGGGATCAAATGAAGATTGTGTTTCATCTAGGCAAGAACAATATTGCCTATGATAAAACGTGACCCCTTCCCTATAAAAGGGACTCAGCTCTACCATTGTAATAATCTCTCCTATCAATAAAGAAAACTCTGAGTGCCTTCTGATCGTGGATGTAGGCTTTCCTAAGCCGAACCACGTTAATCTTTGCTTCTTCTTTTCCTTATTTTGTTGGCTTTTCTATAAATTTGGGACCTGCGCCTCTGGGCTCGAACCAGGTACATCACCTGTGTGGACATGCTCGGCGTGAGAGGTGTACTGCTAGGAACTGCACAATCCGAGTTTATGAACTTCACATTTTTGTCCTTTTTAATAGTTAAATGGAAGTTACGACCCTCTTCTGTTCCGTTCGTCCCACTGACAAGGAGTTGGACATTTCATGGCCATCACATCTAACATTTTTTCAACGATATTATAACGTATTCCACCATTTGGATCGTATATAAAGCCGAAACAGTAAGAACAGTATTCTTACAAATGAAACATTTTCCTCTATGGTGAGATGGTTTTGTAAAATATCGAATCCGGTTAATATACGCGTTCCCATGCCTCTTTTCCGCATGAGCTTGATAAAGAAAAAAGGTGAAGAACTATGGACAAATTAAAGAGAATCACTGAGTAGTGTGTTGCTCGATACTGAAATCGATGGTGCCATGAACGCCCGAAGCCACCAGGGGAACTTCATCAGCTAAGAGAGAGCGAAAGAGAGAGAGGGAAAGCGTGATTCTCCTGAAAACAAGCTGAAGTGGGAAACAAGGGTGTGGAGATAAAATAGGCATTGTGGGACGTTGTGGGGGGAGGGGAGAGAGAGAGAGATAACCTATCTGCCCTTTTGCATCATACAAAGAAAATGATGGCAGCAAAAAGTTGTAACTGGAGATCCAAATTAAGTGGGAGGCGGTTATCTTTCTACATGTAACATATAAAATAGCTCATTATGTGTATTACATATATGTATAAAGTTTCCCCAAATGATATTTCTTCAAGAATTATACGGTCTGTCATTGGCTACTTCCCAAAGATCGAGATTCTTCCTTCATCTTTATGTATGACGCTACGCCCACTAATCACGTACACAACAGCTAACAGACTGCACCAACAATGTCATCTCTTCCGCTTCTCTCCTTCTGCTTCCTCCTCTTGCTCTGCAATTCTGTATTACCTTCAGGCAATCACTCCCCTTAACCCGGAGCATGCAGTGGTTTATATTAGATCTTCCTGCTTTCTGCATTATGTATAGTAACTTTTTGGCTAACAGTAATTTTTCTTCCACTGTGGTACAGAGGGGATAGAGCTCATACTGGTGAACAACTGCAAGGAAGACGTATGGCCGGGCATACTCGGTGGCGCTGGCTACCCATCACTGAAAAATGGCGGATTTCACATGGGTGCAGGTCAGCAAACTTCAGTAAACATGCCACAAGGCTGGTCGGGGAGGATCTGGGGCCGGCAGGGTTGCTGCTTCGACTGGAGAGGTCGTGGCGCCTGCGAATCAGGGGATTGCTCGGGCTTGTTGCAGTGCAAAGGCATAGGAGGCACACCGCCGGCGACAGTATTGGAGATGACATTTGGCACGGATAAGTCGCCGCTGCACTACTATGACGTGAGTCTGGTTGATGGGTTCAACCTGCCGGTGTCCATGGCGCCGGTGGGTGGTGGATGTGGCGTGGCCGGGTGTCAGGCCGACTTGAACTCCTGCTGCCCGTCCACGTTTGCCATGAAGCGTGGTAGCAGAGTGGTGGGGTGCCAGAGTGCTTGCTTGGCTTTGAAGGCGCCCAAGTATTGCTGCACGGGCAGCTACTCCACTCCGCAGAGCTGCCGGCCAACTCTGTTTTCGAATCTGTTCAAGGCCATCTGCCCCCACGCCTACAGCTACGCCTTCGATGATGCCTCGAGCCTCTTCACCTGCCAGGCGCCGAGGTACCTTATCACCTTCTGCCCTCAGGCCGGCTAAGAAAAATTCTATTGCAGTCGCAGAAGTTTGGGAGTGAGGCAGAGAGGGTTTTCTTCTCCGGTGCAAGTCCGGTGTTCCTTCTTTTTCTTAGTTTTCTGACTGTTGCGTGGCTATTGCCATCATCAGTTTTTCATGTTCACTTTTTTGGCGGAATTGCATCTTGGCTCTTGACAGTTAATCGTTTTGAGATGTGAATTCAGTGTTGCTACTCGAAATGGTCTCTCTCTCATTCTCTTATGTCCCCTTCTTTTCTTTTGTTGCCTTTCTTGATTGGTGAGGCCTCGTCGCCAGAACTTGTTTTTCAATGGATTTCTATTTTGTCGGCTCTCTCGCTCTTTCTCTCTTTTTTCAGAAAAAAAAAAACAAACACTAATCAGAACACCCTGTGAAATTGGTATTTGTGGTAAAAGAAACCTCTCGTTTTTATGAATCTGAATAAATGCGAAAAATCTAATCTCCAGCTTGTCATTTTGTGTTCTACGCATGAAATCCCACCATCTTGAACTTCAATTCAATCCCCAGCTGTTTGATTATGCTGTAATTTCTTTCAAATTAATGACTGCAAAATCTATCCGTGCAAGTTATTTTGGTCGGTGCATGCCCGCACTGGTTCTTTAACAGATTGGTCAAAGCTTTCAGATAAAAGGGGTTTGCACCATCCTTTTTGTCATTTGTCAGAAGAACGAAGCGACGACTAGGCTTGGAGAAAAAGCCAATTTCGGAGGAATAACACCATCTGGTTTTCTTGGTATCATTAATTCATTCACTAGAAGAGCCGAAGCTTTTTAGCACTACTGAATCAAACGCTATAAAAGTTCAAAAGCTAAAAACCGTCCTAAGAAATGAAGGATAGCTGGACAAATAAACCGTTTTCGTTGAGAACTGATGCATCGGCTCCAAATGAATAACTTAAAAAGAATAGATTAATTTCGTTGTATGGCCGGTTTGGCCTCATCGACTAACTTTTATATGGACGCCGTATCGTCCGCGATGCCGGCGAGTGGCGTCCACACGAAGGCAAACCGTCGGAGTAGTGCATTCCCGACTCATCCTGAAATCACGCTGTAAGTACTAATGGAGGACTCATGAAGCGTTGGGGTCTCCCTCCCAGTGTTAATCTTTACTTTCTTGACACGCCAGCAAACGGACCTCATACGTATCTCTTGTTTCGGGGTCAGAATGTAATGTGGGTCGTCATATAGGAAATTTCACCAAAATAATGTGGGTGTTGAGATTAGCTACAAGAGTGAGAAAACCTATCCTATTGGTTTTTTACAGGATCATGTTGGAGTTGGATTCTCATTTGGCGACTTTACTGTATCATGTTTGAATTGGGTTCTTATTTGGCGACTCAAAATTGCAGAAAGAGATGCGGTTGCAGCTTAAATTCGTGGAAAATGTAACTGGGGAAACGAAAAAGGAATGAAAGCTCATCTTGGGACATCATGTTGAGTATCGGATTCTGCACCCAACCGTCTCTGTTCCCTCATCAAAGTCCACTCCATGTTCATCGCAGCACAGGCAAGTTGTCCTACTTGAGTGCTAAGCATCATGGTGACGTGCACAAACTGTTTGACGAAACTCCTGCGCAGGACGTGGGTGCTTACGGTTCTCCTATTCAGTCCATGCAAGGGAGTCACGTCTGCGAAACCGACGAGGACCGTCGTGTCGTTTTAGCTGAGGAATGGGATTTCGGCAACTTGTCCGGGAGAAACATTCATGGAAATTCTGCTTATTGGGACAACATTATAGCTGGCTATGTAAAGAACTCAGAGTTTCAGGAAGCAATATCTGTATTCCTTAGCATGCTATCTACGGGAATCATGCCGAACCGGTTAACGTTGTGCAGCATTATCGGAATGTATACTCAGCTAGGAAGCTTAAATTTGGGAAGGCAATTGCACGGTTTTTTTGTAAAGATTGACCTTGATGATGATAATTTTGTTGGTGGTAGTCTGGTAGGTCTGTACACTAAATTTCGGGAGATAAATGACGCAGAAAGATTATTTTATGCGTTGATTGATGCAGATGTGGTTGCATGGAATTGCTTGATATCTGGTTACATAACCAATGGGTGCTTTAGTGAAGCATTGAAGCTGCTGATTCAAATGCAGGAAGGGGGCATCAGTCCTAACCATTTCACTCTCTCCATGGCGCTCAGCGCTTGTGCCAGCATGGCTGCGATTGAAGAAGGAAAGCAGGTTCACACCCACGTGATAAAAACGAAACGTTTATACCAAACAGCGGTGGCGAATTCTCTCTTGACTATGTATTGCAAGTGCGGGAAGCTAAAATATGCAGAG
Source organism: Nymphaea thermarum (assembly GCA_011799765.1). NCBI lineage: Eukaryota > Viridiplantae > Streptophyta > Magnoliopsida > Nymphaeales > Nymphaeaceae > Nymphaea > Nymphaea thermarum. The sequence goes on along the minus strand of JAANDH010000202.1, from coordinate 272,072 downwards.
GTTTTATTTGGAGAAATGCCCAATAAAAATGTCGTGTCATGGACAGCCATTGTTAGTGGGCACTACCAGAATGGGTTCTTCAAGGAGGCTTTGAGGCAATTCGATTTGATGTGCCAGAGCTCTGTGAAGCCAAACGAGTTCACTTTTGCGATTGCTCTGTCTTGCAGCAGCAACTTGAACTCTGCTAATGATGGCAGGAAAATTCATAGTCAGGCTGTAAAAAGTGGCCTTGCTTCATCTGTGTATGTTGGGACCGCACTTGTGGACATGTACTCGAAGACGGGAGAGATGAGGGATGCTGAAAAACAGTTTGAAGAGATTAGCTTCAAGACTGATGCATCATGGAACTCACTTATGTCTGGTTTTGTTCATAATGGACAGCACGAGAAAGCAATGGAATTTTTTAATATCATGCTTAAAGAGTGCATGACGTGTGATGAATTCACATACTCTATCGTACTTGAAGCTTGTTCATGTTTGTCATGGCTACGAAGTGGTAAGCAGGTTCATTCTCTGACTATAAAAACCGGACATTTTGGAGATTTACGTGTCAGAACTGCTGCGGTAGAAATGTATGGAAACTGTGGATGTTTAATGGATGCAAAAGTGGTCTTTGACACTCTTCGGGAGAGAGATACAATGTCCTGGAATGCCATTATCAAATGTTATTCCCAGCACGGACTTACTAGTACAGCGTTTTCCTTGTTTAGCAAGATGGTACGGGAGGATGTTAGGCCAAATGGCTGCACATTTCTTGCACTTCTCTCCGCTTGCAGTCACTCTGGATTGCTGGAACAAGGGCTCAACTGCTTCACGTTCATGGTTGAAAACTATGGTATTAGACCAGAAGCAACACATTATAGCTGTGTTGTCGATTTACTGGCGCGAGCTGGCCACTTACAAGAAGCAAAGAAGTTTATCGAGGATCTGCCTATGAAATCCAGTGCATGTGTTTGGAGACCGCTGCTTGCAGCATGCAGGTGCCATGGAGATGTTGAGATGGCGGAGTTTGTAGCTGCACGCATATTGGAGACTGATGCTGGAGATGCAACTGCTTATGTTACACTGTCAAACGTGTATGCGGCAGTTGGGAGGTGGGAAGAAGCAGAAACTAAGAGACAATTGATGAAACATCAGAAAGTAAGAAAGGAACCAGGATGTAGTTGGATTGAAGTTAACGGGAAGATGTACAGGTTTTTCGCTAGGCAAAAGATGAACTTGGAGATGGAGAGTGTATACAGGAAACTGAATGAGTTGGTAAACCAGATGAAGGAAATCGGCTACATTCCTGATACTAATATTGCGTTGCATGACGTTGAGAATGAACGGAAGGAAGAATACATTTTGCAACATAGTGAAAAGCTTGCTGTTGTTTTTGGTTTGATCAGTTTACCTGGTGCAGGTCCAATTAGGATATTCAAGAACCTCACAATCTGTAGGGACTGCCACAATTTTATGAAATTCATCTCTACAATGACAAGGCGTGATGTAATTGTGGGAGACAACTATAGATTCCACTACTTTAAGCATGGCCTCTGTTCGTGTGGTGACTACTGGTGATTAAGTTACTCCGTTGGCAAATACCAATCTCAAGTTATCGAAATAAAAAAATTCTGTTCTTCTCTCGTAAATTCATATTTGTGAATGAACATCATGTTATGCCTAAGGTTTGTGGAACCTTCAAATGATTATGATGCAGGATGTCTTCAACTCTCTGGACTTGAAGCCTCCGAACGGGCGTTTGAAATAATAGGAACTAAGGTTTGAAGGCGTCTGTTGATATAAACCTGCACATCAATAATTGCACCTTATTTTGAGTTAGGTCTGGTAAACAAGCGGAATAACTGTGCTGACCTTGTTCAAGATTAGTAACTAAGGATTCTCTGCGGATGAAAGTTGGCTACGAATTGTTCCAAGGGCATCACGGAGTATCCAAGGCCAAGCCCTAACCTTACGAGCCAAAACGAACCAAACAGAAGCAGATTGTTTTCTTTTCAAAAATTTTTTAAAATTTAATATTATACATTCATCATAATGTTACATAATAAAACATATATGTATTAATATATATATATATATATATATATATATATATATATATATATATATATATATATATATATATATATATATATATATATATATATATATATATATATATATATATATGTGGTGATCCATCTGGGTTAAAAGCAAGTTTTACAAGGTTCAAATCCAACGGCATTTCATCTCAACGTCTTCCTCAACTTCAACGTTATGTCAAGGCTNATATATATATATATATATATATATATATATATATATATATATATATATATATATATATATATATATATATGAAATGACCGTACAAATATACTTAAGAGTATCTGTACATTGTGCACTAATGAACCAAGCCGAGTAGTCCTTGCTCATACTTGTGTGAGCTAACTTTGCTTCATGAGATAAGCCAAATCATAAGCAGCTTGGCTTATTCCCCATCCCTATTTGTGGCAACGGCTCTCAAGCTTGCAGAGTATGTGTATACAGAGAGAGAGAGAGAGAGACAGAGAGAGAGAGAGAGAGAGATTCTTTTATTGCGTATAGTTTTACAAGGCTTAAGCAGGTAACAGTGCTCCATACTCCTCTATTTTCATACAAACCAAGGAAGAGATTACTGCCAGGAACACCAATGGATCTAATCTACTACATTGCTTTAATATAGACTAGGAGGGCAGAAGGTGATGAGGTACTTAGATGCCATGCACTTGTGAAGACTACTAGAATCGTCATAAGGATAGCTGTAAGCTCTAGGACATATGACCTTGAAGACACTGGAGAAGATTGTGGGTTTGCAGGTATGTGGCGTGGAATAGTTGCCTGTGCAGCAATACTTTTCATGATTCCAAGCCATGCACGCACTCTTGCAAGCAACCACCCTCCCCTCCTTCTTTACTTCCAATGATGCTGGGCAGCATAGATTCAGATCAGATTCACATGAAGCCATGCCACACCCAATGCCACCGCCAACTGGAACCATAGAGACTGGCAAGTTGAACCCATTTACCAAGCTCACATCATAGAAGTGCAAGGGCGACTTGGACGTGCCCAGTGTCATCTCCACCACCGTCATTGGCGGCAGGCCGCCTGCTCCCCTGCAATGAAGTAGTCCCATACAGTCCCCTGTTTCACACTCACCATGGCCATTCTCATTAAACTGGCATCCTCGCCGTGGCCATAGCCTTCCTGACCAACCTTGCGGTACATTCACGATGACTTCCTTTCCATTGCCCAAATGCAGGCCACCGTAGTGTGGTGTGTGATGCCCTGCACCACCCATGAACCCGGGCCAAATGCTCTCCTTGCAGCTGTTTACTAAAGTGAGCTCTATCCCATCTGCAACAAAGCAATAGAACCTGGCAATTTAGCTATAAAATTAAGCACAATTAGCAGAAAATGCTGAACACAGTTATCAGAAACACCAAACTAATGAAGGTTGATTACATGAAGGCAGTGAGCTGCAGAGGAAGAGAAACAGCAAGAAGAGGGGAAAAGATGAACGCATGTTTGGTGCCTTGAGACTAAATTTTGCTGCGTGAGTATGATAAATGAAATCCAAATATGTATATATATACAGCAAGAAAGCAAGCATATTGTTCGGGCAAACACGGGCATAGCATACCTATCGATAAAAGTATGATGCTGGTGTATCATATCATTGCTTTTGCTTTTCGCTTCTGGCATATATCCTTTTCTTCCTTTGTGGAGCTTCCGCCTTTCCTATACTCTGAGTTTCACAACCAGTTGTCCTTTAATCGAGTACTCCAGTGCCTTCCTCCTTATAAAAAACAGTATCAATTAGAAGCGTTCCACAACATTTGTGATGTATACACGTTACTATACTGTTATTAGAGAACAGGAAAGTACTCGAACTACTTATTTCGAGTGTTGTGGCCTCTTTCTAGCGTCCAGCCCTCCCCAAGAGTGGTTTCCATGTTGGAAAAAAGAGTTTAAAAAAGAAACGAATTCCATCTGCTCACACTACTTCATTCAAGATTTTATGCATATTTTCTCTTTCCATCGCGTTGTTGTACTGCTGTGGTGAAATTTTCGTCAAACGTCAGCCATGATTTTGCAGAAGCCTGCAGGCAATGGATGTGCAGTATGTAACCGACAGTAGCACACTGTTGTCTCAGTGCATTGGCTACTTCCTCTTTAATTCTTCCTTTGGGTTCACTCAGGAATCCCTCTTTCTGAAAGGTGCAAGCGTGGTTGTAGGGAATTTAGTAGCTTTATGCAAAGTTAATTAATAAAGCCATATCCACACTCGTTCGGGAAGCTCAAAAAGCATGGTGCCGCAATCTTTTCTTTCTTATATTATTTTTCTTTTTCTAAGTTATATATTCACCAAATCGTGTGAGTAATTAATTGGGTATTTTGGATGAAAAAAAATAAAAGTAATGGTTTCTGAAACTGTTTCAGATCATTAGAGAACAGTTGTTGGCGGTGGTCAGATTGTATGGACTTGAGATTGCACTGCTGGTAACCAGGGTTGCAAATTGGATCGAACCTCATTTGAGGATTTTGTCAATTTTCTAGTGTACTGAATTCGATCTCGGTCCAGCCTCTAATAAATTTGCTTGCTTCCTTCATAACGGTCTTTCTACAAAGGCATAAGTATCATTCTGTACTCTTCCAATATTATTTGGGGTTTTAGTAAAGTACTGGCTGATTGTTAACAATGAGAATTGTTTTGCAAGAATTTATAAAATTGATGTCTCCTAATTTAGAGACTAAGGCAATCCAGGATGGTCATGAAATATGACCCATAAGGAAAGAACATTTTTTTCTCCAAAAAAAAAAATCCTTCCTAGCTTCATAAATTTTGTGATAACTATGTCTATAGGGTACATGGATAAAGGTAAAACAAGCCTTTTTAGGTTTCATGTTACTTTGTTCTTTAGCATGTTCTCTTCATTGGTTGCTTTATCCCTACTTTGTTAAGTGTTCTTTTGGGGTGAGTGGGTTTTCTACCACTTATTATTTTTATTTTTTTCATTTAGTTGGAAGGTATGTATTTTATTTTCCATCCTTAGATAGTTTTTTACGAAGAGTTTTTCTCATTTTATATCAAAACATGAAATTTTCTTTCGGTATGTAGTTCTTTGATCAAATGTTGAGCACTTAGTTGTTAATTTTTAAAAATTAACGGAAGATTTAGTATTCGTCCAACATTAACTAGATGGCTTCGTATAATTCTTTAATAAAAGCATTAAGAAAAATTATGCAACTAATCATGCGCCTGCAAGTAAAAGTCAATGATATTACAAATTAAATATTGGAAGGCGCAGAAAGCCGATACTGCACGTCATTTTTTATACAAAGCTGATACTAAGAGTATGCAGCTTGCAGGGCATGATGGTTCAGCCCAAACGCGTGTCGTTGATTCAGATTAAAATTCAATTGGTTTCAGATCTTTTTGGTTAACATTCAACTTAGTTTAAAGAAATCCAAGATATCAAATTTTGCTATGTGCTTTCATGTATACTTTCATACAAGCATTGAACCCGTCGCGGAGGCACATGTATGCTCCCACATAAATTGTTTATTTTTATATTACCTCACATATTTTTATTTATTTATATATTGGTGCCCCTTGAAAGTTGCAATTTGATGTGTCAGTGCTTCTTAAACATATGTCATCATCGTTGGTAAGTAGGGCAAATCAGCAAGAATTGCGCTTCAGACTTCAACGAAAGAGACACCGATGTAAAGAAATACCGTCCATTTCTCGCAACGGGAATTAATAACTTGAGCAAAACTAACCTCTAGAGTATGTGATTACTGTATTAAAAGTATAAAGTAAAATGGAAGAGATTTATGATTTTTTTTTTAAAAAAAAAAAAGAAAAACCTTTGGCAAAAGTATACAAGAGGGAGAGGTTACCATGCAATTTATAGTTAATAATAGCTTTTAATAAGGTCGCATTTTACTAACCGAATCCTAGGGTCTTATTCAGCATGAAGCCGACCTTAAATCCATAGTTTTAACAAGGGATTTGAAAATTGTGGACTTGATATGCGCATTGTGATTCAAAACTCTACAGAAGGGCCATTGATTTGATGAAGCTCCTTCTTTGGATGTTGAAGGTAAACGCAGATCTTGCAACATCAGGTGGAGAGTTTGGTGGCACAATTGCCAACTTCTTGTCCTTATGTGAGTGCAGATATTCCATCCTTGAGAAGAGATATAGTAGCCCTTGCTAGAGGTAGAGAATTATTCAACATCCCTCCTATCTGAAAGACTGCTTGTTATGCCATATTCTAGTATCCTTAGCGTAATTCTAAAATTTCATTTATTGGTCTCGAGCATGGTTTCTGGAACATTTTCTCTATGGCACTGAGCGTATCAATTTTGTGTTTGTGAAGGTGGATATGCAGAGGCACTATGTGTTCAGCAAAACCGTAAAAGTGAAGGTGAAAGAATGAGGAGGTGGGCGGAGAGGGCTTGGACAAACAGGAGGATGTCACTGGCTCAGGCACTGGACTCTGCTGATGCTTCAAATGTCTGCGTCCTAGACACGAGGATTGAAAGGATAATCTGATAAATGACTACTCTCTGCATCCTAGACACCATAACGGCATTGTAGGATTTGGAGAAATGTTTTGACGGTTTGAGTCTCCCACTTGTGGCAGATCACAAGCAGAATCCTACGGGCCTGCAGAGCATGTCTTTTAAAATGTGGAAGTCTGTCCTCTTATATTTTGCTGCTCATAACATGTGCTTTTATGTAACAAATAAAGGCTGTAAATTGTGCTTTCGTCTTCTTATATGTAAGCCAACTTTACACATCCTTCACAATCTCTGAGGTGCTCTTTCGACGTGAAAATAGCTACCTTGTTTGTTTGATCGTGGTGGAGCCAGAAATCATGCATTCGATGCAGCTGATTTCCTCGAGGGCTTCTGCTGGGCGTGAACGAGTCAGTTTGATTAGCATGGAAGTTTTAGGGTTGTTTTTGCTGGAAGCAGCCGAAGTTACCGCGTTGCAAATGGATTCGATCTTTTATGAGCATTTTGCAGTTCTACAGGAAATTCTGTCTGGGCCTTCAACGTATGTCGGATGTTCCAGATGCAATCCATACACATGATCACCCCCAATGTATTTGCTTTGTGTATGGAATTGATGCTTGTATCATTTGCCTGTGGAGAAATTAAACATGATGCTGAATAATTGTGCCAGTAGTTTAAATAAGAGGTTGCAATCTATGGCACAAGCATGTAAAAGCTTTTTACCTGTTTTGAGAACATGAGAAAGCTCTTTTTTTTTCTCTTTTACCATTATCTCTTGTTTGAGGCATTGAACCATCGTCACAAACATTATTTTGAAGTTCTCAATGACGAAATTTTTCTCGGATATTTTTCAGCAAATTTGTTTTTTTCAAGAAAATCTTGTAAAAAACTTGAAAAGCTTTAAAATATTAAAAAATTTCAAAAGAATAGGTAAAAATAAAATTAGTAAGAAACTAATAAGTAAACATAAACAAAAACTAAATAAAAGTAATAAAATGAATGTTAATGATGATAAAAATGATAAAAAATAATTTAGCCTAAGTTCAGATTTGAATACTTGATATGAACATTTAAATAAAATGAAAAAATCGGTGTAAAACACAAAAATTACGCAAAAGTGCAATAAGTATATTTTCCCGTTCTGTCCAAAATATCACAATTTTTTCACCTGTTTTTCCTTTTTCTTGTTTTTTGTTCGTATTACGATATTTTTGAAAATATCGTGATACCTGTGGCATTGGATTGAACTTTATAAAACCTGGTTGCTTTGACCTGTAGAATGATTGAAAACATTTAATCTGTCAAAAAGGCTTATGTTAAAAGGATTTTTCAGGGTCATAAAAATATTGAAGGCAGCAAGCTTTTCAAAGGCTAAAGAGGTTGAGACCTAGCAAGAGACGAGAAACAGCCTTGGCCCCGACATCTTAGGTTGCCATCCTGCCTCTGCTAAAACATCCTTTACGATAAGTATGTGATTTTCTTGGTTAAGCATTGGATGAGTACGTCTTCTTTACTAGTGTAATTAACTTGAAAGATAGTGTGAAAGCGCAGGAGGATTTAGGACAAGGAAGATACTCAGGATAGCCGAACCAAGCAAGAAGTTGATCAGTCGCCTCTCATATCTATTTCTTGAGAGATTTTAAACCTTTTTTCTTTTTACCGCTTGTCTCATTTGGCCTAAGAATATTATATCATTAATATTCCTAGTCGTCTTCGTCTATCACAAAAAATGAATGCTGGACTGGAGATCGTTCATTGTTTTCAAGGGTCGCCAGATTATGAGCGCCGCTAAGCCAGTTAAAGAGGCGTTCTCGAGTGGGACACCCTAGCTTCGCAGTGAACGGCCAACGATTAACCAGAGGATATGGTTCTTGCTTGCTTCTTGAATCCACAACCATACCAACCCTCTGCAGCAATCGAGAGAAAGAGATGGCTGCATCAGCGTCCATGTGCACCCTTCTTCCCACAAGGCTTTCTGGTCGTCCCACCCGTCAATCGTTCTTCCATTCCACCACCCATCAGAGACCTCACAAGCCCAATTACCGTTTGAGAGTCCAAGCTGCCAAGCTTCCTGCCGGTGTGAGTTCACCATCTCTCTCTCTCTCTCTCTTCTCTCTCTCTCTGTCGCTGTGTGTGTGTGTGTGTGCGTGTGTGTGTGTTTTACCCACTACAGTACTTTCTATCACATATTGATAGAGAAATAACTTGATGGGTAGGTGGAATTACCAAAGGAGAAGCCCAAACTGACATCCCCAGTATTTGGATTCACAAGGACAGCAGAGATCTGGAACTCTAGGGCTTGCATGATAGGACTTATTGGGACCTTCATTGTTGAACTGGTACGGCTTATGAGGTTATCGTTTAGTCGCTGCTTTAACGCTTCTTGAGAATGTTGTGCTTGAAATTAGTTTTGATGGTGGAGTTTTTTGTTCAAGTTTCTGCAATTGATAGTAGTTTATTGTGGAGCTTGCATCGTTTGTTTAAGTTCGGGAAGTTTTTGTCAACAATTTGTTGCGTTTGTAATCTGGCCATTAATGTGCAGGTAGCAGATTCCATGTCATTGGAAGAAAGGGAAATTGTAGAAGTAGCACCGTCTTAGTTCATAGTTTTTTTTCTGTACCTTTTGCTGAAAAAATCTACATCTTCACAGCAGGTTTAATATTTGATAGCTTCTGTTTTCACGTGGTTGTAAAATGAGTAGGTGATTTGATGACAACCTTGTAACAATTTCCAGGATACTTTCTCTATAACAAATCTTTTATCTATCAAAATCAAAGAGGTCCGACGAAATATACCCAAGTTCATTGCATAATCCGAGTCCAGCATGATTGCATGAACCTCACCTGTATTTGTAGCCTGGATAACTGTTATGTATCGGGTATATTCTCTTTTTCGTTTTGTCTCTTTTGCTGACCGGATTGAATCTTGCTCATGTTGATTCACTCCTTTTTTGCGATTCAGATTCTCAATAAAGGTATATTGGAGGTCATTGGAGTCGATGTGGGAAAAGGACTCGATCTTCCACTATGAAGTCGTCTTCCCTGCTGATGTGCCTCAGGTCTTGTAATTTAAGTTGCAATTGTTTTAAACCCCCAATAAAATGCTTGCCATGTACCGCACGTAAACTGTAACAACACATCTACATGATTTCTTATAAATTGTACCATATTTCTTGAATCAAACGGCAAGAATCCAGTAAGGTGGCTATATTATGAGTCTATGACATTAGTGGCATCTTGTCCAGGAGTATGTAAGATTCTGCAATCCATTGTTTTTCCTGCTTGGCTCTCCAAAATAAAAGAATAATGAATCGCAGATGCCATGTCTAATACTTTGACATAATGTTCAAGTACTGATTCTTGTCAACCATATTATTTTGTGATTAATGCATGGACAATGCTTCAAGGCAGTGTAAAGCATTCAATTGCTGTGGGAATGCCAAAGACCAAGAGGGTATGCAACTGAAGAATACACATTATTAGTATGGAGCCAATCTTAATTACACTAACTCAAATTCTATCGCGATCCTTTTTTCGACTCTGCTTTAAGGCTGTTTCATAAGTTTATCAGTCAGTAAGCGTGATGAAGGAGCTGGTTTAGTAGATATTGGAAAGTGTTTATTTGAAAATTATAAAGTTTGTGCAGGGATTTTCTGAAAAATTTCAAGCAGGTCCGAGAGCCATCTTATTCGTTTGTGTGAAAGCGTGTGGAAAGCCGGATGCTATTTCCAAGCTTTGTGTAGATCTTTTAGAGCCAGCCAGCCATGTAAATTTAGGCTTTACTACCGAACCATGTAGCCATCTGCAATAAAGATATCGTTTAAGATCTCGTTACTTTTCTTTTGCTTGAGTAAAGGTTTCACATCTCTGTATGTTCACTTCAGCAAAATCCGATTCACTGAGACTTTACTCAATTCGCTGCGTGTACTTGTTGCTAATCTTTTGCTTGCTCGAGTTACATCAACCATCAAGAAAAAGACGTAGCAAACCGCACTTTCGGCGCTGTGCAGTATTAAGAAGATAATGGATAATATTTACATTATCTGATTCATAGAATAGTATGTGACTGTTCTAGCTCCCAACCAATCTCTCTCTCGTTCACATGAACTATATTATTGATCACTTCTAAGCAATTCTACGTGTTGATGCTAAAGCGACAAGGCAATGGAGAATTAAGGTTGAGGATACCTTCCTAGGTTTCCAAAACTAGGCCGAATTCAGAATGCAGTTACCTCATTCTAGTTGTTCTTTGGTTGTTGACTCCTGAAACTTGAGGGAAAGATCAGATTCAAGCTTGCGATAAGGACGTAGCTGCAACAAATGTCATCAACATTAGCATCAGTTGCAGGTGATAACTGTTTCACAAAATGGAAAGATAATTGGTCTACATTGTCCAAATCGAATTTGAGCGAGTCCACTTACCTTTTTTTCACATTAGGTCAAAAGTTTCACAGCTAGTCTCGTTTTGGCGAGGGCTGACAGGAAGAATATCAGCTTATTCAACCTGATTCAGGCTGATACTGTCACAATTTCAAAATTGCCGTGCATGTTACCATGTACAAGGATCCAAGAGAGGTTTTCTCAAATCGACATTCAATACGTCCAAAAATTGGCAGTTCGGGTCAACATTGGGTTCTGGTATCCCCATTCTTTTTATAACTGAGCTTGTACTTTTAGCCAAAACAGATGGTTCAGAAGAATCAGAACCACGCTTTTAAATCTACTTGCCAGCTTCGATCCAACTGTAGCCAGGCTTCTTTATCAGACCTCTATCATTCATAAGCTTCCTCACAACAGCTGCAGTACCCCAGCTACCCTTTCCTGCTAACATGTTAGACAGCAAGACGTAGGTGGAAGAATCTGCAGGGTACAACTCGAGAAAATGCTTAGCCACACGAATTGCCATGTTCTTGTATCCATATGCTTGACAAGCACTGATCAATGATCGAAACATTGAAAGTCCAGGCTTTACTGGCATGCTGTTCATGAAGGATTCTGCTTCATCAAGATAACCAGCTCGGCCAAGAAGATCAACCACACAAGAATAGTGCTCTGCCTTTGGAACTACTTGTTCGCTGCTCATCAGATCAAAATACTCCAGTCCTTTGTCATGTAAGCCTGAATGGCTACAAGCAGATAGCACACAGAGGAAGGTGGTATCGTCTGGTCGGATGCCTAGATGTCTCATTTGCTCAAACAACTCAACAGCCTTCCTACCATGTCCATGTTGGGCATATCCAGCCATTAATGAATTCCATGATATTAGATCAGTTTCCCGCATCATGTAGAAGACCCTTTCTGAGTCTTCTAGTAAGCCACATTTTCCATACATAGACACTAGACCATTCTGGACATACAAGTTTGAAGCATACCCAGTTTTGAAGACCAGGACATGAGTTTGTTTACCTTGTTCAAGGGCTGCAGAGTTCCCCACTGCTCGTAGGACACTTGCGAACGTAAAAACATCGGGGGACACAAATTCCTTCATCATTATTGAGAAGTTTTTGAGGACCTCTTTGTCATCCCCAAGACAAGCATGCCCTGCAATTACTGAATTCCATGCGACCCGGTCACGTACTGAAATTCCAGAGCACAACTTCCAGAAATCCTCTGAGCTACCACATTTTGAATACATTGTTATAAGAGTTGCTGTTATATATGCTGCAGATTCAATACCTGCTCGGATCACCTGGCAATGTACTTGTCTACCATGAGGCAAGCCACCTGCAGTTGTATAGGAGCTCAAAGCGCTACTATATGTCAGTTGATTTGGCCTTACCCCCACTCGCAGCATTTCTCTGATGGTCATAAGAACTTCCTCTGACAGTCCGTTTTGTGCATAGCCAGTGACTAAACTGGTCCAGGTAACCACATTCTTCTCAGGCATCTCATCAACCACCCGCCGAGCGTCCACCAAACGAGAACATTTCACGTACATATCAACAAGGGCCGTTCCCATAACAACATTATCGAGAACCCCAAATTTCAAACAATATCCATGAATCAGCCTACCCAGTTCACGTGCCTCCGTTCTCGAGCACGCCACAAGAACACTCGTTAAGGTGAATGAGCTAACAACAACTCCTGACTCCAGCATTTGGAGGAACAAATAGACGGCCACATGAGAAAATTCGGGAATTTGCGCGTAACCCGAAATAAGCGCGTTCCAGGTCACAGTGTTTCGTTCAGGCATTTCAGCAAATACTTGGTGACCATCGTCTACTCTGCAACATTTACAGTACATGGAGACGAGGGCACTCCCACAAAAGACATCTGAATCAAATCCAAGCTTAACAATGGCGGAATGAATCTGGATACCAAAACCGATACTACCCAATACTGAACAGGCATGAAGGACGCTGGAGAAAGTGAAAGGGGTAGGGAGCACACCAGAGTCTTGGATGCGAGCAAAGAGCAACAACACGTCAAAATGATCGCCGGCGTTCACGTAGGAGGCAATTCTTTTGTTCCAAGCAACCGATTGCCTCTGTATATCTGAATTTGAATGGGGGCATGTGTATATTTTGCATTTAGGATGAAAATTCGCAATAAGACGCCGGACAGAAGCGGACACCATCTTCCCATCATCTCTCTCCCCTTAGGATATTCTGGAAAACGAACTTCTGTCCACCACCTACTCTGCATGCTACGACGGGAAGCCTCATCAGAAGTGCTTTCTTTTGCGAGATAAAGTTTACTCTCGTCAGTGGCCGCAACCATGTTTCTTTTTCTCTTTCAATTTCAACAAAATATTGACTTGTTTGAAAATCGTTTCAACGACCATTTCTCGACTTATGCTTATTTGCATAATATTTTTCCCTTTTTTATAAAACATGAATGCTTTTGCATCCAAGCCTGTTCCTCCTGGCAAGATCAAACATGGGAGCGCCTGGAATTCGGTCACAAGATTTACAAATCAAATCCCAACTAAAATCATCACCTGAAAGGCTGAAAATCGTTTTGAAGGAACCATTTCTGAATTTATTTGGGATGAGCTCAAATATGAAGAATGACTAGATTAGATTAAACATGACCTGCTCGGAACTCAGAAATCGGTTAAACCAGACTATTTAAATTGTATCAATGACAGATTAATTCACTTTATACACCGAGGCAAGAGTGTCATGTGACATATATTATTCATCATTTTAAATAAATATTTTTATATATTAAAAAACGATACAATATTACTTTCTGCCTTTTCATAACAGATGGCTGGTGACGAACAATCTGATTCACTGAACGGCAGCCTCCCCAACTCGATCCAATTTCGGATTTCTGCAACAGTGAAAATCTGGTAGGCCTGTCGTGATTTTTGAAAGACCATTTATATCTAGTAATTATCAGGAAAAAAAAAAACAGAATATGAGAGTGGTCAAGAAATCAAACGACACAAACATCAGCGATTCGTTTACAACTATTAAAACCAGTAAAGCCCTAAACCAGCTTATGAGTTCTAAGTGCAGTCAACTCTTATCCTGAGCGCTAAAAGCAGCCAACCTTTTCAAATCTTTGCTTTGCCTTGCAGATCAATTTGCTTTTTCTGCAAGAAGGAGCTTGCCTACATCACAGGCTAAAGCAACAGTTGAATAAAAGATCGAAGACCTATCAGGATCACATACACAAACCATAAAAACTGAAAAAACATATAAACCTTGAGCCTTCTGTAAACGAATTTTCTTGGAAGCTTGCTCTGTAAGCATGAAACAAATTCAGAAAAAACCAGAAATGAATAAAACTGAAAGCAAAGAACGTCTAGGTCCACAACGCATCATCATCTGAAAGGAAAGATATTAGGGTCACTAACGAATCTTAATTTCAATATGCTTATGTGCAGGTCGTCTAGGTGTAGATATTACTTTTTGCCTATTAAAGAGTGAGGGCCTATTCCCCGGCAGATCTTTCCCGACTCGGTGAATCCTTGTTTGACCTCCACAGTGCAGCCAGAGTATTTTTAGAACTCCTTTCTCCCACTTCTTGCTGCTTATGTCATGGTTGGAGTCAGCCATGGTTGAATTGGAAGAAAGCTGATCCTGCGGGTCAGCAGATTCGAGCATTAATGGTAGTAAGTTGAAATTACTTATCCCTTCGCTAGCGCTATGGAATACGGATGCTTTGTTGGTGGCTTGAAAGCTACTTTCCCTTTCGTCTCCATGCCATGATGCCTAGCCTATCTTAGCAGTTAAGGGTGACAATTTGTTGGGTTGAACCTGGAACCGAATCTTTTGGAGCCTAAGAGGATCCGGTTTTATTGAGGAATGAGAATTTAGGAAGTCCAACTAAGATTCTGAAAAGATTCCCATAAGAGAGACCGAAGTCTTCCTTACTCGGGCTTCGAGACATAAGAATGTAGTATACCCTGCAACTAGAGTGTCGTTTATCTGCCCATTTCAATTTAAAGGAGTAATGTCTATGAAAATGACTGACCAATCCAACCAACTATGCTACATCCCACGAGTCAAGACTCTGATCATGGTCACGAGAGTTTTGTATGCAGTGTCGTATTTTAATTTGTCTCTCCTTTTAGCCAACACTTGAATGTAGCTCAGTCTCATCTTTTTAGATATTTTCAGCCTCGCTTTCAAGAGCTCTTCTCTTATTCTTTTATGCATTTAAAGTATGCACATGACATATATACTATGACACAAAAATTAGATGAGGCGGTGCGCCTGAAAACATTTTTAATTGATGTAATGTTTGTCTACAGAACCTTCAATCACCATCTCTAATACTAGTATAAGACGTGAGCTACAAGTTTATGTGCAGGTAAGCCCTAAGAGGGTGTTGTGTTTGATGAAAAAGAAACAGTGTGTTCTTGGAACACATTGTTATGACTCGGTGTTGTAAAAATACTATAATTTTTCTAGGAACATATGTTATAAGAATCATATGTTGTTTAACTTCTACCAAATTAACACCTACTAGGAGGTTTGACAGACCGGGCTCTTGGTAGGTGTTTTCTGGTTCAAGTGGCATGGCTGTCATCCTCTTCCTTTGGTGACACGTGCGGTGATTCTCATGCCATTAGGTGCGCTAAAAAGTCTCTCGACCCAAGTGCAGTTTTCTTGAGCAAAACAATAAAAAAAACAAAAGTTTATATGCAGATACTCTTTGAATTTGAATGCCTTAAAATGTTTTTCAGTCAATTTTGATAATGGGTGCTGTTCAACATGGATGAATTGACAGAAAAACTTTCGTGGTATTTATTATTAGTCCCCAAACTTTGTCAGTTTCATGATCTGCAATTTTTAAAATGGTAAAAATCCAACATACGTGCAGATATATGAGAATTTTCATGTCATCAAGTGAATCATGTAGATGACACCTATGATGACAATAATTGAAGATGTTGAATCTAAATTTGAAACGCACTTATGCATAAGTTCGTAACGCTTGTACCTTACAACTTCCAAAGAAAACATTATGCTCTGGCCTCCAGAAAAGAGGTGTCAATGCATGAATTCGAGTTTGATTCCGGAAAGAAGACGGATTATGTGTTACGTCTGCCGGCCGAAAGCAACGTAGTCAACCAGGCGAGTGGGCCGGAGCAGTCCCACCGGTTACAGTCAAGGTTGCGGCGGCCATGGAAGTCTGCAACTTGCCCATTCGAGAAAAGTACAAGGAATAAGGCATTTTCTTATTCCAGGTGCTAGACTTGCCCCACCTTATCTCTGCAGGCGATGAACTTCACGCCTTAATAAGACCAAAGCATCAAGCAGTTCATGACCGTCGCCATTGAAAAGCTGACCTACTATACCCCACAACCGCAACTAAGGCAAGGAAACAGGTCAAGCCACGATCCTTGTCTCGATCGTTTGTGGTTTGGCTTGCAAAAAGAAATGTGCCAACTTGTAAAAGGAGAACTCCGACTCGAATACAAATTTCTAAACTAATTATCTCCTATGTTTTACATCAACAGTTATGGATTGTCAATAAAAAACTAGCTAATCTAAAGGTGCTAATTCCTTTCCTAGCAGGGATGACTACTCAGTTCACAAAGTGAAGTTGGGAGTTATGATTTTAAAACTCATAACAAATATCTGTTCCACGGGTCGCCACATGTCAGATTCTGATGATGGAGCATAGAAGAAATTGAATTTGTACAGACTAATTGATACAACCAAGGGAAGCAAGCAAAACCTCAAGACCAGGTTTCAAGTCTTTTTCAGGAACTGCCCGTCCGTGTGATTCAGTAACTTGGTAATTTGGATTACAAAATATAAAACAGGGATAAAATAGAGTCAAGTCAAGTGTTAAAGATCATGAAAATGAACAGGTAACAATTTATACAGTTCAATCAATTGATGAAGAACGAACAATAACAATTATATAATAACAAAGAAGTTAGATATACATGTAAACAAATGAACTTGTTACATGATTCCACGTGAGTTCATTCTTTCACCAATTCGAATATCCTTTGATCACGTTCACTCGAATCCAAAGCGTTTGACATCGACACTGCTTTTCACCCCTTTTTTCTTCCCTTAGTAAAAAAGTAAAATACAAGAGACAGCTATTGGCAACTATGATATGTGGAAACGACACGCGTTTAAGCGGCCACAAACTGCAGAGAAAGGACATTGTGATGAGCAATGAAAAATCACAACCATGTTTATGGTTGGCAAGTGGTATAGATGCAGTCTGAAGATCCGTCTAATTTATTATTAGGCTTCCAATGCATTCCACTCTGTCGGTATGCTAATGCGGTGACACACACTATATGGTGGCACAGCTGGAAGGAGTCCTTCCGCGGCCATGATTGTTGCATCCGCTACCATCCACAGAAACTAGGGGTCGCTTGAGAGTTGTTTAAGCAAGATTCACTGATCCACAGCTGTACATACTTCACCCGTCACACTGGCACCAGTTGCTTTTTGCAGAAGAAGATGCCCAACCACCCTCCCCATCTCAGAGTTCCAAGACCAGCAAGTGGCAATTGCCTCGCAATTATAAAATGAATACTGGACAGAACATGTTGCCTAGATCGTATCACTTGAAGGACATCAAAGTGCACAAGACACAAAACTCTGTTCAGTTTCCCATTTCAACCAGCGGATGTATATACACCATGAACATGACTTGAGGTGTCCTTGTGACAAGAAAGAATGGCATTGTTCAATGTTTGGATCTCACGTGGTGCTGAAGCCGGAGGCCAGCAAGATGACGCCCTCCCATGAAACGGGCACCGTGTAAATCGCCAAAATCTGTCATGTCCATTAAACAAGATCCTCGCCTTCGCCGGAATTCACAGGCGTGACCAGTGGGGATGTCCCCGTTGGCTGACGGCCGATGGGCGCGGACCCCGTCGATGCTTTTCCGTCCGACGATGGGTATGAGTGAACGAAGTCATCAAAGCATTGTGCGCGTGCCGCGTAGTCAACGGGCGGCCCGTCGGTGGGAAGTTCCGGCAGGGGCATGTCGCCGTCGAGGTACTGCATCACCTGCCTCATGCCGGGTCGGAAGGCTTGGTCCGGGTGCGAGCACATGAGCCCGAGCTTGAGCACGAGCTCGGCCTCTGTGGGTTCGTACTCGCCCTGGAGTAACGGGTCTACGGCGCCGAGGATCCGACCCGAGCACCAGAGTGACCAGACCCAGTCCACGAGGACGAGCTCCTCCGGCACGGCTTTCGGCTCGATGGGCCGCCGGCCGCAGGCGACTTCGAGCAGCACGGCGCCGAAGGCGTAGACGTCGCTGAGAGTGGTGGCCTTTCCGGTGCGGGTGAGCTCCGGCGCGAGGTATCCGAGGGTCCCGACGACGCGGGTGGTGCTGGGGTTGGAACCGTGCTCGTAGAGGCGAGCCAGGCCGAAGTCGCCGAGGCGGCCGTTGAGTTCAGCATCGAGCAGGACGTTGCTGGCCTTGACGTCCCGGTG
This sequence comes from Nymphaea thermarum, assembly GCA_011799765.1. Lineage (NCBI taxonomy): Eukaryota > Viridiplantae > Streptophyta > Magnoliopsida > Nymphaeales > Nymphaeaceae > Nymphaea > Nymphaea thermarum. Next base: position 253,651 of record JAANDH010000202.1, on the reverse strand, counting down.
GAGCACCACCTGCTCCCACTCCTCGTGGAGATAGAGAAGGGCGGAGGCGACGCCGCGGAGGACGCGGAATCGCTGCGCCCAGCCGAGGCGTGGCTGGGTTCCCGGCTGCTGGTCAAAGATGAGCTTGTCGAGGCTGCTGTTCGGCATGTAGTCGTAGACGAGGAGGAGGTCACCGCGCCGGCGGCACCACCCTTGGAGCTGAACCAGGTTCCGGTGGCGCAGCCGACCGATGCTGGACACCTCCGCCACGAACTCGCGGAGCCCCTGCTTGGAGCCGCGGGAGATGTGCTTCACCGCCACCTCTTCCTTCGTCCCCGGCAGGACGCCGCGATAGACCCGGCCGAACCCGCCGAACCCCAACAGCTCCTTGTCGCCGAACCCCTTCGTCGCGTGGGCGAGCTCCCTGTAAGCGAACCTGTGTGGACCGTACTCCAACTCCCAACCTTCGATCGGGTCCGCTTCGTCCCTTATACGCCGCCAAATCACGAATCCGGCGGCCGCGGCCACCACGAAGAGGAGTCCGGCGGCGACGGAGGTCCCTATCGCGACGTTGCGTATCTTCTGCATGGATGATTTCTGCTTCGGTAGCGACGGGATGGCTTTGAGGTCCAGCGACTCGGCGGCGCCGGCGCCGAGGGCGAAGCTCCAGCCGAGGAGGTAGTGGGAGCTGGAAAGGAGGCCCGTGGAGGAGGAGAAGCCAACGTAAGCAGAGTTTCCGACGATGCTGGGGACGTCAATGGTAAGTGAGAGGAGGGGAAAGGCGGGCTTCAATCCGGCGGCACTGCCAGGGGCGACGGTGACGTTAAGGACGCCGGAGGGGCCGTCGTAGTCTATCCAGGACACGATGGTTTCGCCGCCCTTGAGATTGAAGGCAACAGTGGAGCCGTCAGATTGGAAATATTTGGCGGTGGAGGCGTCGGAGGATCGGAGGCTATCGACATCCACTCCGACGTGGTTGTCGTCGGGGTCGTTGAACTCGAAGTCCTGCACAGTATCAAACTCAACGGCGAGAACGTGGTTGACGGCGCTGCCGTTCATGGAGGCGTTCATCAGGCCTAGATACTGACTGGGCTGAGCACCGGGAATGAGGGGGTCGGGAGCCAGAGTGAAGGCGAGGCCGTGGCCGCCCAGCTTTGGGTACTCGGGAACGATGGCGAAGGCGAAGGAGGTGGAGAAGGATGAGCGGGAGCCGTCGGAACCGCTGCGGAATGTCAGGGGATAAGGGTAAAAGGCGCGGCCGATGAGGCGGGAGGTCTCGTTGGTGAGGCGCAGCATGCCGGAGTCCTCGATCTCGGCGGTTCTGACGAGGGTGATGTTACTGGCGTTGAGATTCCGAAAGCCGGTGTACATGAAGCGTACCGGCTGAGACTGGGAGAGTGGCAGGGTGAGGAGGAAGCAGAGGAGGAGAAAGGGGGAGACAGGGAAGAGCTTGGACATGGTTGGCTCTCTCACTAAGAGAAAGAAGGGTAAGAAGTTATGTTCGTCGCAGATGAAGAGGGAGGTGATGGTGAAGTTCTAGAAACTTAGTAAGAAATTGAATCGGAAAGGTGCCAATGGAAAAAGAAGTTGCTGAGAAGTTGCAGATGCACATGGTTATGGAATGGAAGACACCAACCCATAGAAACTGAGAGGAAGAGGGATCTTACTAACAGGAATCTTTAACATTGGTACCCGTGAAAAGTTTTCACCCACGAACCACCAGTGGCAGAGAGCGAGAATTGATTGGAATTTTGGTATGAACTTTCACAATACGGAGACAGAAAAGAAGGGACGACCTGCGAAAATTCCCAATGGATCTCAACAGAGAGGAGGGGAAAGAGAGAGAGAGAGAGAGAGAGAGAGAGATTAGGTATGGCGAGTGCAGAAAACTCGAAGGCTCCTTCCCAGAAAGCCCTGTGTAAGGATATAAGCGGCGGCGACACTGCTACATTACTTTTTTTCCGGGATCCAATTAAGCCTTCTTTTATAACCCATAATTCATGGATTCCTAACTACTGTAGAATTAGAAGGGCGAGGGGTTGGAGAAGAAACGACAAACCAGAGAGCTTCACGTGGCCCGGTGAAGAAGAGCACGAAAGCAACAGGAGACCACGCATCGACTGAAACAGGTAGGATGGTCCTCTTTTTTCCTGCTTGTGGGCGAGAGAATTTCAAGATCATAACCTTTCTTGCTTTTTGCTTTTGTCGATATTGCAGTTATTATTAGTCTGGCAGCTAAGAAAGAAAAAAGAAGCATGAATTTAAAGCATATCGAAGATCCTGAATCTATGGACATACGATTTACATTTTGCTAGAAGCTATGAATTCAAGTACACCCGCGTAAAATCAAACTCTCAAATCTAAGATGCGAGAAATTCAAGAGCTCAATGCATCTCTTGGCAGGAATTTCTAAGCGTTTGTGCAATCCCAAATCGTCTATTTAAAAGAAAAAGAAAAAAAGTTATGCAAGTGCTAGATAATTCATTTTATCAATGCTATCAGTATAATTAATAAAGGCAGTAGATCATCATCCTAAAAACGACACAAAGAATTGGAATTGTTGTAGTATCTAACAATAGCTTTAAATAACAAAGTTGGGAGAAAAATAAAAACTGGAAAGTTGGGTCGGACTGTCTTTGATGTCGGTGACAGCCTGACAACGATAAAACACCCGTTCATAACGTCGGTGTGACGCATACGACACATATATGAGCCGGAAAAAAAAAAAAAACTCGGTTCATTCCGTAAAGGGAAAGAAAAATACAAAAAATGCTATAGGAAGGTAGGATGCCTAACCTCATCAGATGTTCTCCGGGAAAGAAAAATTACAAAAAACACATCTAAGGTTACTAAAAAGACGCTTAACTTTGATAGAAAAGTCTCATAAAACCACTTACTCACACAAATAGCATCAATTCTTATGAGTTCTCAATTTTTTTTTATCGTACAAGTTAATTTAATTCTATTAGTCAACCGCTCATAGCTTTTGGACGTTGATGCGAATGTTTTAAATAAATACTCTATGAACCAAACATATGATTTATAATATGTGGGGCATAAAATACCACGAGCTGCTAAAGTTTCTTCCTTTTAAATTATACTTCTTGGCTTATTGGGATTAAAGATGTATTTTATTAGTGTTTGCTTTCATATTTATCTACATTTGGCTGGCGTGTTCAACTTATCGTCAAAAAGGCAGGACGAGAGTCCATGTTCAAGTGAGTTGTTGACAACTGCACCCCTTTGTGAACAGTCGTCCATTGGTAATTTTATTGGTATTTACTGTAGTAGGGCACTACTATCGGTCACATGAATGATTTAATATCGGGTGTTGTTTAGAGAGTAATCAAAACATTATTATGTTTCTGTTTTTAAACCACACACCAACCAACCACCTGATTATTCAATCATTTAAGGGTGTTTGATAGTTTCGGATTTAAAATCTTTAGAATTAAAAAACCGTGGATTTAACTTCTCAAACACACAAACTTCACTCGGTTTGATACTCATACCAGACTAGTTTTAGTGATTCGGCAGAAATAGATGATGAAATCCCGCGAAGTTGGTGTCACATAAAATGGCCGGCAATTATGATGACTCCAGAGTTTGCCACAAGCAAAAAGTTTGATTGCTACAAAGACTAAGTGGCAAAACATCAACAAGTACTCTCTTTCAATAATAGAATACAAAGGAAAAAGAAGAAAGAAAAAGGTAGTGGCCTTGCCGAACTTGACGCGGCTAATGACTTTGAGGGGTCCAAAAGGTGCTTTATCAACGTCTTCCACCTTCAATCAATGTCTGTTCGGTCATAGATATTATGTATCGGTTGATATGCATCGTTAGCATCATCCTTCTTTTCGTTTTTGTTCAATTTAATTAAATACGCATGCATACCATCTAAGTGGGCCTCTCATAATTAAACACCATGTTTAAGTGATCTCATTTGTCATTTTGAGAGTCAAGCTAATTTATGAAACTAAGAAATGTGTGGTTTGTTTATGAAACTTGAGCCTTAATGAAGCTCACATCTTAAATGATGTTGACACTGGTCGATATGGCTACTGTGGCGGTCAAATTGTTTGAATTGATATGCCGATAAATCGACATTAAAAACTTGTCTGTATATTTTTTTGAAGTGAAAAATGTCTCAAAATCACCAAATACATCTATCTGCCTGTGTACCGGATCAAGGTGACCCGCAGTTGGATCGAGTTTGGAACCAGATCCAAATCGTGATATCTGGATCATTCCAATTGAGGTGGCGTCAGATATGATCAACGATTCAACTTGCTGATAGGGGTTGGAAAGGACATGCCCCGCGCAGAAAAGGGTCTCCTCTGATAGGAGTTGGAAGTCCAAGATTGCTGCTAGCTAGCTGATTGAAGGAGTGCGCCTCACTCAACTAATAATTAGCTGACAAATTTGGACCTTCTTGTTTCTCCCTTTCTTTTAGTACATTCTATCTCTCTCTCTTGGAATATTGTTTACTTGTTTCTTTGTTTTTGATTTTCCCCGTCTTTTCTTTTCTTCATGACATTTTTGTTAATGAATTTCTCATTTTGTGGGCTCTCTATACAATGATAAAGTTGCTTTCTGTGGGGATGGCCCCTTTTGATTCGTATTGGATTCAAACATATTTATCAGTTAATCGTTCCTGCACGGACCTGGGACCGACTTGATTGTTACAGGTAATCGCAACTGAGTCTCTTCATTTGGAAGGTCTGAATTCTAAAGAGAGGAAGAGAATCGAAGGCCGAATTCATCCCCATCTCCACGGTACTAGCGGCGCCTTCAAACTTTTTTTCAAAGAAGAAGAGTTCAACCGGGCAACCTCTTTTCAGTAGGGCTCATGTGGTGGCGTGGAATCTGGAGAAAGCGACCGCCATCAAATTAGTGATCCTCTCTACAACAACTTTAGCTCCCATCTAACGCGACAGGTAGTTCAACCGCAAGGGTGACCCGTCGCCATTGCAGCCCCCACAACCACTCGACTCCAGCGTTCATACTTTTTCTCTCTTCTGCAGTTAGATATACTGATATACAGGAATCTTGGGAGCGGGTCATCCTATGTTTTTACACAACACAAGTTAGGAAGCACAGAGAGACTGAGTTAAAAGAAGTTGGGAAGTAGTTCTCCTGGCCACATGGACGTACAGAATGAAGAACAGCATGGGCAGTTCCGTGTTTCTACAGTTGCAGATCATCAACATTTATGGAAGTTGCTTCTCTCAATAAATAATATATCTGAATGGTACTGGCATTTCAGCTTCCATAAAAGCTTCTCGACCTGTATGGAAGCGAGTGGCTAGAGGGCTGTTCAGAATTACAGCTTAAGCCAGCGGGGATGGGATATATACGCCTTCCCTCGGCCGTAGCTTCCCCGGAAGAGGTAATTAATGGCGTTTCCTCTTTTGGATGAAAAGCTGGCCCATCTCACATGGTCAAAAGGCCCATTTTCTTTGGTACTTGAGCATTAGAAACCAAGCAAAAATGTCCCCAGATGAATGGGAACGCATTTATTCGTTCTATGCTTTGGAGAAAAAAACTCCAAACTCCACCACAGAAAGCACAGAAAATAAGTTGCGGGAAAGAGTGAAAGGGAGGTCTGGGGGGAGCTCTAATATGAACTTCACAAGAGGCCTGCGAAAATGTCTACCGGTCGCATCAAATAAATTTTGTTGTGCGAATCTCATTCACCGTTGTAGTCAGTGATATTTCATCGGACCTTAGATGCTTTGGTTGACAAACATGTTCTTGATCTTGAGGGTGTATATGATAGCCTTGATCGGAGGTTGACTCGTATGGAGCCCACAAAGTTAGCAAGCATTTGAGATCTCACCAATGAGTGAAAATGAGGATTTGATATCCTCATTATGTGGGTAAAACTTCATATATGTGGGGCAAGTCTGACCTCAAATCTGAGATCCTCAAGGAACGTTTGATAGCCTTAGATTTGGGATTCGAAAGATTTGAAAATCATAGATTTAAGATCAAATTGCCCCTCCTTCAATCTTAAACATGATATTTTCAGAAAAGTAAAATAAAGATTTCAAGTATGAATCTTAAGTCTAACATAAGACCTTTAGTTTGATAAATCACGGACTTTACCATAGATCTTTTGTCATATCAACAAAAGCATGTCACGTCAAATCCACATTATATTTATGGATTTCAAATCCGAAGTAATCAAACAACCCTTCAATGATCTCATATGTATCACCTTGAATATGAGATTTGGGGTGATGAAATGTCCCCAGTTCCTTCTCGTTGCCTCAAATCAAAGCAAGTATAAATGTATAATTTCATTAATCAGTGATTAATTTTGATGACAATATGAATGCATGACATGCATAAGAACACCAAAGGGGTGGTTGCATCCGCCAAATATGTTGAACACAAAGTATTTCATGGCAGGTGGGACTCTACCTGTTAGAGTCGTGTTCTTGGCAGGTATGCAAATGCAATGAGGACACCATTTTCCACATTTGGTGTGCTCGTGAAACGTGTGCCATCACAACTTCTCTGTTGCGTCCAGGAGGGAGACAGAATATAACATGGAACATCTACTTTTTCGTGTTTCAGTTCCACATTCGGAGGCAGCGGCAGTGAAAATTTTTCAAGAAGTACCTGAGCATTTTCAAGGGCCAAATATAATTTTTCAAGTTTTTTATGGGACGCGAAAAGTGAAAATGATAGCTAGTAAATTTTTATTCATCAAAGTTGGGGATATGGGGAGCTTCATAAGATTTTCTAAAATTTTAATTGAAAAGGGGCGATCATTCATACTAACCTGATACTACAAACTTCATGAATAGAATGGTGTTGTAATGAAATAAAAAAGGGCCGCTAATGCTTCGTGTGTACCACCATCGGCCTTGAGTGCTTCGTCTGCAAAAGAGAATGTTGTGTCACGATATGTGCATCCGATCGATGTCAACAACCCACGGCTAACAGCATCGATGCATTGCAGGTTGTTGTACATGGAAAGAAAGAAAGCAAGAGAGAGAGAATGTTGAGGGAGACGGCAGTTGAGCACAAAGAGGGGAAATGGGAGGTCGTCAGATGAGAAAAAGAAAAAGTTATACCTAATCCTTCTCTGCCACCGCTTTGGCTCCGCCACCTTCGATCGTCGCTGTGGGTGTTCGTTCCCGATGGTATTCGCCGTCGAACCGTTCCCTGGCCTTTCCCCCGACCGGTTTCTTCTTCGTCGGCAGGGTAAGCTTCAATTTGGCTGCTTTTGTGTTAAACGGATTTTTAATTAATGTTGAGCATCATTTTCATGCAAACGCATATGCGTCAAACTCCAATCTGAAAGAAAAAAAAAACTAATGCAGGAGGAAAGTATTTGGGTAGCAACGCGTGATTATCTCCTCGCATTTGGTTACGGTCGCAAGCTTTGCCATTGCAACGCGAGTACACGTTACCATAACATTTTAGTGACGAATTTAATTAAATGTCTCACGTACTCATGTACATGGACGCTGTTCCAATAATGTTCCATCTTTATGCCTGTATATTCAGTTTTTTTTTTTTCTGCTCATACGGAAGAACGGGAGCCGCAAAAGAAGACATGCGAATATGAAGTAATGCATAGAAGTAAATTATACATGCAATTGAATGGTCGAAATATGACATCCAGCAAGATGTTCGGTAAAAATTTTTATTGGTTCTTTGATAAAATCCAGCAAATGGACTTTTTATGACGGCCTCGCAATCCCTCCTCTCTCCATAGACAGATCAACGGCCGGCGAAGGGGGAGAGATACGATTGGTTCAATACCCGCAGCAGAACGAATTCCTCCCCTATCTATGGTATCCATCGTCTTTGGATGAACCCTTCCAATCAATTTGGCTCATTCAGTTTGGTGGCATCACGCAAAAGGGTATGAATTGTCCAAGATTTTTGTCTCTGAATCAGATTTTGAACATGACAATGCTCTAAATCCATGTGGTAGATCTATAAACTGCAAGTTTGAAGTGAGACGGGAAGAAGCTCTTGATCACGATAACCAGACATGGGCGTAAGCCTTCTCCAACCCGAGTGACCCAAAGTCCACAGGATCCGTTTGGATACAATTCAGTTTCTTGATTATTTCATTTTGATTCTAAACTGTACACAGTTATTAAAATCTTATTAACGCATCCGTCTTTCAATAGAAAATTTATTAGATTAACTGGATACTTTCACGAGATGAGAATCAGTAGTTCGTGAAGTTCAGGGGAAAAATCTAAAGAACCAAAAGAAACATTGTTGCTTCCTCCCTCTGAAGGTGAGAGAACCAAGAATAAACGAAAACTGCTCGCAGGCAGAAAACATACTCATAGAAGAGAATTCACTATAAATACAACGCGAATTTGATCTTATTCCTTCCCTTACATGGAATCGAACCCTGGCTTAGGAAAAGCTAGAAAGTAAAGAGAGAGAAAGAGGGTGCTCTAAAACTGATAGAGACAGCTGCCGTCATCGCTCCTGGCCGTCGGATCGAAGTTTGCTGCGTTTGGGTCGGTGCAGCCTTCTGGCACTGGAATATTTACTTGCTGGGCTGCTTTGCCTGCAACATGTAGCAAATATCAGCTACTTCTCTAATGTAAAAAGATCCTTTTACTGCATTTCGGTGGATTTGTATGAGTATTGAATGTAGTTTTGAATAAGCAGGAACTAAGATACTCAGGAAGCAGGAAACGAAAAACTTTCAGTAAATTGTTTTCCCTGATAAGGTATTCTAATCCTAGCTTAAGAATCTCAATTCTATGTCATAAGAATGTTCATGCTTTCAGTAAGTCATGTGTGTCTTGACATAGGAATCCCAACATCTGTCCTTTCAAATCCAGGTTCCTTAAGAACTTTATGTTCACATGCCTCCATCTAGAATTGGGCAGCCCAATAGTATCAAGCATATCTTTTAGCAACAAATTTTCACACTCCCGTCTGTTTGTTAGTCTGACATTTCGAAATAGCTTGTCTTGTTTATGATTCCCCTAATGTTTCCTTATTTCAACTTTAACGCTTTCAGCCATGTAAGTGCTCAAATTAAGGATAAAAGTGCACTAACCATAGAAAACCCCTTGTTTAATGGCATCTTCATTGGCGTCTCCAAGAGCTGCCTCTGCCAAATATTTGTCAGCCAACTGCACTCTCTTCACATTCTCCTGCTCCTGCACCAGCATGTTGCCGTACTCCAGGAGCTTCGCCAATGTCATAGCTGGCTTTTCGAATGTTGGTGGTCCTTCTTTGGAGTTCACAAGCTTCTTCCCAATGTTGTCAACTCCAGTGCTGGATATCCATTTCCTCACTTCATCATCATATACTCGTGCTCTAAGGGCGCCAAAGAAGTCTGCACGTAGCAAATAAAATTACTACTGAAGTGACTCAGATTAATTTTGATGTGCTACTGATGGAAAATTTCCCATACTATTGTTACTACATTCTGGTGACTTACCAATAGACTGGCCAGGGAAAGTGTCGACGAGTTGTACAACATCCGCATCGGGCACATTGTCAGCCCTGAAAATTCCTTGGCAGACACCAACCCGGTCGTCTCTGGTGGGTGCCCAGTAGAACTTCTCCATACGGCCATCACGGATCAGGGGAGCATACAGAGTTGAGAAGTCATTTCCTGTGACGATGATGGGGACTCTGGGGTTATCTTGCTTGTTGTACATACCAGGGAGCTGCACATTTGTGGGGTTATCAGCAATGTTCATCAGGGTAGCGTTCACCATTTGGTTGTTAACTGTGTACTGTGTGGTGCCACCCATTCTTCCAGCACCTGCATCAAGATCATTGATGAAGAGACAGCACATCTTCCCCTTCCTAACGATATCAGCTGCCTCACGATAACGCTGCCTGATGAGTTTTGCAGGCTCTCCTGCATCTCCACTTTCCAATTCTCCAGCACTCATCATGATTGGGCTGCAAATTAAGATACAGTTGATAAAGCATGAGAACAATCATGAACTCAAACACACTCAGAAAACAGGGAGTACATTGATCGCCAACTTGCTTCCGTAAGAAAAAATCAAATTGTTATCGTACTTAAATACAATTAGATCAAAGCCTCGCTGTAAAACATATTGAAATGATTAAGGGGGGGAAAAAATGTAAGGTCACTCACTTAATTCCCAATTTGGCAAAGACAAGCTCACACTGGAATGATTTTCCTTGGCCCTTGCCTCCCCAGATACCAAGAATGAGAGGAACCTGAGATGACCAAAACAACAAAACCGTTAGCCCAGCAATGACTCAATTTGTTTAATTTGAAGCGAAGCAGGGACATCTGAAGAAGCAAACCTTGATGCCTGGCAAGGTCATGAAGTTCTTGGCTATGTGAACAATGAGCTTGTCCATGAAAGCTGGTGCAATGTAAAATCCATCCATTGTGTTGTCCAAGTTGTACCTAAATTTTATTCCGCAAAAGACAAATGAAATTTAGTTTCTCAGAAACATTTTCTCAAACATCATCAACTCTTTAAAAACCAAAAACATGCCAAAGTTTGATACTTAATTTAGTCGCTTTAGCTTGGGCCTCATGAACTTTGACCATTATTTCTTACAAAATAGAGTGTAATGAAAATATCGGCTGGGGTTCTTACTGCCGAAGCCCAGTGCTGAGGTACTCGTAGGAACTCAGGACAGCATGGTGAGTTCCAGTCCCCATTGGTGCCTGGAACAATGAGTCGACCATTCCCTTTCCTCTTGTGATATCTTGTTGGTCATCTGAAATATCAGTGACAAGCCCCTTCCATCTATCCTTGCCGCTCTGCTTTGTTTCATCAGCATCCGGTGGTGCTGCTGCTACCACCTTAAAGTTGCTGGCAGAAGGACGTGCACTGATCAATCCAGAGTTGATCTTTTTCAAGCTGCTACCCAAGAACGAAGAGCTTGAAACAGATGGTACAGAACCCGAACCGGGTCTGTTCAGCTGCATCACGCGACATTGTTTCAGTGTCAGGAAAATTAATTTCACCCTTCATAGAGGACCAAAAAACTACCTACCTGTCCTGAAGACAAATTTTGCACTTTTACCTTATGTATAAGAGCCTCATATGAGTTGAATGATTGAAGAAATCAGTAACCATAAAGCGTCAAAACCATCACATAGAAGAAATAAGGACAGGTTGTTTCCCTGTACTACCATCAGGAACTAAAGTAGGCGAACCATTCCAATAAATTCTTATTCTGCACTACTAATATGACAAGTCTAGCAAGTATCTCACACACGAGCCTTACACACATGAGATTTCGTTCGCCCGTACATGAATATGTATATTCTGCCGTTATTCAGATTGGACATCTACACTTGGTCACCACAGGCAAATCATGAGGTCATATCAGTTGCAGTCTGACTGATGGTCAATTAACTATGAGACCATGTTAAAAGTGGAGATACATTTATCCATGGAAAATATCGATCAAGGTTAGATCATGGGTGGATCATTTCAAGATTCGTAGCCTAGAGAGGACCAAATCAGAAGGTTTCCTACGGGAAACCGTTGTCGGAATTGCGCTTATGCTCGAGTTTCCTCAAGATTTGTTGATCTGGTCAACAAGTTTTCCGGCAAGGTTCTTGATGCCATCTATCTATGTAGGCATAAAGATGGACAGGATGTCACATGCAAAGCACCACCTATGTCGATTTCCGTAGCGATGTGCTTCTATGCCATTGAACCCAAGCATGTGTACACAGAGCACAGCACAACACAGGGCAGAGTGGACCCTGCAGGGCCTTACAGTGGAAAGCAGTATCAAGAGCAGGGTTCGAAAGCAGTAGCTTCAATAGACCACTCGGGAAGTGAGCACCGAACAGTAGAAATTGATGTTAGGAAACATTTTTAAAGTGATAAGCAGAGTAATACCAACAGTAAATCGATCTAGAACGATTCAATATTTTCTTAATTTCTAATCCTATTGTTGAAGGATAACCGTCGTCGGCCAACATAAAGTATGAAATTAATCAAACCTGACTTTGTTTTGGAGATTCCTAACTACTTAGAAGTCGGTGCCCTAGTAGCTTTGAGTGAAAATCTCTTTCTGACCCAAAACGAGAAAGGGAACAGACCGGTTGTCCACAACAGCTCTTGGTTTCATTACACCATCCGATTCCAAGAACTATTGTGAGCGTATTCTGGTAACTTCTCCGAATATAAAACAGCAGAAGGCAGACGTTGACTTTAAAGTTGAGAAATTTCTTTCCCTCGGCAGAGAACAACCCAAAAAGGCGAACATCGTAACTTTTTAAAACGCCACTAAATTCGACCATCAGCTGACACATAACACACCCAAACCATCTGGAAATTTCTAGTATCGGCGAACAAGAAACAAAGCAAAGTAATCGAGTCGAAGAGAGTGCTGTACCGTCGTAGCCACATTAACGGCGCCGGCGAAGGCGGTAGCCATGTGGGTTTTGCTGAAAGGCTCTTCTGATTCCAAACTCTTTCGGGCGTGACGGGCTTAGCAAGACTGGAAACCACGCTAGCTTATATCAAGCACTTTAGTACCGTGTTTGTGCTCACTATTGACGACAATCGTGTGGTCGGCCTAAAACTTCCCTTAACGTCCACAGACTGAAGATTGGTTGCTGACACGTGGCACTTCAGGTGACCAGTGATCTGCTAGAGAATGGGGATAGACTGAAGACAAAACAGAGACTTCTAGCTTGGGCCTTTGGAATCCAAGAGTTGGATTGCTGTAGTCCACTTAAATGTAACCATGATCCAAAGGCTGATCAGAAAAATTGACGCTGCCATAAACAGTATGTCTTGCCTCACAGCGAGACTGAACATTCTAGAACCAACAATCTGATGCTTATGTTTGTTTTTGGCATTAAACATTTGTGCCTTGCCATTAACGACACAAAATAGAGATAAAGAAGAAAGCAATGGCTAGATTTTTGTTTTCATTCGGCAGCGTAAAAATTACAAAACCAGCACTGTTTATGTGGATATCGCAGTGTGATAAATTTCTGTTGCGCATGAATACATGCCAGTTTCGGTCTTCGAAGTCTTCTTCTTCCAAACAGTCGCGACAGGAAAAAAAATTTACGCCGTTCGGAAGTCATTCCTACACCCACGATAGCACGCAAGTGGTTAATTTCCATTATGAATGGGCTTACAAGAGATTTACATCATCCGCAAATCTCTCTTATCTGTCATACTTTGTGGTAATTGGGATCATCATCCCGTACGTAGACAAGACTATAAGAGCAACCAGAGCATAATTTGGCAGAGTTGGTGGAAGTTAATTAGAACAAGTGCCTGAACAAATATAGAATCCATTACCTGTCATACATTTCCATGGATCTCCTCTACTTGACACTTTGCCGAACCAATGTAAGGAGTTTCTTATTTTATTCATACTCAGATTCAGTCCAGACTTGAAGTTGGACGTGAACGCAGAACCGGCATCAAAATTTTACCTGTTTAATGATCAGAGTTACTTTCGTGACAAAAACTTATGGAATCGGGTCTCAATCTGAGTTATTGACAGCATAATTTCAGGATGTTGACATCCACGTTATCAACTCACCTGCGGTGAAAAGATCCTCTTCCATTTGAGAAAATGTACAGCTGTTCAAAGGATGCCCACCACGTGTTGCCTACTCAAGTTATCCTGTAAGCTTGGCAGGTTTCCACTGATGGTGAAAGTCTTTTCACTGTTTTCAGCCAGTTATTTTCTTTATTTCTTCCTTAATGAGTTACTTTTTAAGGGGCTGGTTGGACTAGGAATAAGGACTTAGGCCTCTTCAGGTATCTTTCTTTTGCAATCCTAGACCCAAGGACAAGAGAAAGAGAAAGAAACTTAGGCCTCCTAAGGGTATCTTCCTTTTATTGAGTTGATAACCGTAGGCAGCTCCAACTACTATGTCTTACACGTAACCAGGCCCGTACGACGAGAAAGGAAGAATTATCGAAAACCTACCTCATAGGAAACAAACAGATAAAGAGGAAAATCTTTGTTAGGTGATTTCTCGAAATTATTTCGCCGCGCTTCCTTTCTTCAATATGAAAACATGTTCGGAAGACGCTAAGTTTTAATATAGATCAATTACAATTAGTCTGTCAACAGGTTAGTCATGTTAGCATCAGAAGTGGATTAAATTCAAGAACCAACAGGTCATTTTTTCTAAAAAAGTAATCAGCTCCGTGCACCTGGATAACAGGTCGGTTTAAAGAGTTTACAATTGAGAGGGGGACGGAGAGTTTTATTCGTAGATTCAGCAATGGAGTGGATTATGACATCAACACAAGGAGGGAAATGAAAGCATCGGATGTTTCCTTTGGGCTATTTGTGAATGTTCTGCTTCTTTTTTCGTGTATTTATCCTTACCAGCCTTTTACAATAAGTCGAATTCATACGACACAAAAATTTCATGACACACACGCTTCAATAATTCCACCTACGAGTGTTCAAATGAAGTTTATCTACAACAGCTATTCGCACCATCTTGACTAGCCATGAAAAATAAGCATAGGGCAATTTGACTACCACATTTCTCACTTGCATGTCAACTATTCAATTGTAAGCAAAAGAAGGATGTGGTCATCTAGAAGGAATTCAAAAAATGGGACTGGGTGGGTTGGCTTAAAGCCTGCAGGCTGAAGGAGGTTATGAGTCCGATACTGGGGTTTATGCGTTGCATCATTTAGGTCAAAGCCATGAGAAAACCTTTGCGATGAAAAGGGAGGTACTGGGGTTTTTCCCTGTGCATGAGATGGTAAATATGCATCTCCTTGCTCAGCAAGTTTGATACGTCCAAAAAAAACAGTGATTTATCTTGTCAAGTAGCTTTCCATTTTATCAGATTCCGAAGGTTTTTTTACAAAGGACGAGGCAAGATACTAGAAGTACCATCATGTTGTGCGATCAGGATCAGCAAAAGACAAAGGTAAAAGCAAATAAGCCTTCTCCAACTTGGAAGCAGACCAACATGGTCATATAAATTTGTGCTAGTAGATGAAACGGAATAGCCCATACTTCCACCATCTTTTCGGATATGAATTTCTGTTTAATATCCATAATCAAGGACAAGGATTCGGGTACATAGAATGAATTTTATCAATGTCAGACATTATTTCCACAGAAAGATTAACCTGACATGATTCGATGACCTCCTGCAATTGCCACTGCTTCGTTGCTCCAAAAATGGCACTACCAACAAGAGGATGCTTTAAGACAAACGCTGCATTGAAGAAATGACAAATCGTTAAAGAAAAGGAGTAAACAGACCTATTAACTGGGAAGAGCACTAGAAAACAACAGTATACTCGTCAAGAGGGAACTTTATTGGAACACAAAATTGTTATGTGCATATGTGTGTGCACCTGTGTGTGTGAGTGCGTGCGTGAGTGTGTGAGAGAGAGAGAGAGGGAGAGAGGAGGACGGAAGGGAAGGGGGGAGAGATCTCTATAATAATTGAAATACACAAGAACGAGGGATAGTTAAGATGTTCTAACTTCTAATATTATGTACAAAGTAGAAACTATACCAATTGCAAGACATGCAGGACGGATACCATAAGCATCAGCAAGCAGTTTGTAAGCCTGCAAAACCATAGATACTTTTTCAAACAGCAACACTCAATTAGGAAAGGAAATGCATAGATCATTAGCGTACATATTATTTGGTTTTTCTTTTTACATTTTTTATTTACAATGGTGAGGTTCGAAAGGAAGAAGCAACACATTCCTTAAGCTACACAGACCCTAAACGTTGGGGATCAATGTAGTGGGTGATACTGCTCTGGGTTCACTATTAAGATCATACAAATAGGAGTACTCTTAGCTAATTGGGTTCCATTTTTATGTTATTCTGAGTACTCTTAGCTAATTGGGTTCCATTTTTATGTTATTCTCAAAAAAGATATGAATACCATGAAACTATAAAGAAACAAAGAGTTGGGTTGAACATGAACGTTTCATATTTTTCAACAAGAAAGCAATTCTGGAGTGAAAATAAGAAAGCCAAGTACCTGTCTTCCTATAACTTCTATGTTCTGGATCAAGGTACGTTGTAAGAATATGCAATAATGCTGTCCACGTATGTTAACATAAACTTCTATAATATGGAAAGCCTACCAAACTACCAAATTAAAGGGGGACTAACACTCAAGACTGAATAAGACAAAAGCAAGATACTTTTCAGAACTGTGACACCATGCTCTGGAAACATGTTTTAGAGCATGGACAAGATTCCTCACCTCAATGGCAGCTTCAACATTTTGTTTTGATAGGCTGTATCTAGTTTCACCTTCAGCATATTTGCCTAAAAAGGTACATCTGAATTTAACTGAAGGTTAACAGAAATAATTATTTTGCATACACAAGTGAATCAGCTACAATAGATTACTCAGCTGTGAGAAGATTGGTGAATAAGAATTGGCCAATGAAGCCCATTTAAGCGAAGCAAACTCCAGGCCTAACCAAACTCTCCATTTGGATATTAAGAATACCCTCCATCCATCTGTGCATGCGCATGCACATTCTCCAGAAGCTATGAACGGGTTAGAAAAACACTAACCTCTAAACAGATTCATCCGAGCATCTGGTGGGCCTCCACCAGGAGATAAATACTTCCCTGAAAGCAACC
Source organism: Nymphaea thermarum (assembly GCA_011799765.1). Taxonomy (NCBI): domain Eukaryota; kingdom Viridiplantae; phylum Streptophyta; class Magnoliopsida; order Nymphaeales; family Nymphaeaceae; genus Nymphaea; species Nymphaea thermarum. Next base: position 237,088 of record JAANDH010000202.1, on the reverse strand, counting down.
CCATTGCCATTGGACTGTATGCCAGTAAACTAAGCCTGGAACAAGAATGCAAAATCTCCATTAGTAGTGAGAAGGTTGATAGTGTAGTGAAGGAAAACATGGAAACCCCTACCTACAGAAAACAGCCACATATGGCTATAAAAGGACAGGTCAAAGTAACTAAACTTGCCATCCATTTCTCAAAGTGGTCAAGCAAAATCTGCAATCAAACAAGAACCCTAAACTTCTCACCTCTTTCCACGTGTGGTATCTCTAGTGGGAAATAATGAAAAGATGACTATACCAAAGATATAGTCACCCGAACTACGTAGATTACTAGTAGAGGCAGATGGGCCTTTCTGTCTAGCTTTTATGAGACGGATAGGATTAAGATCATGCTTCCAAAATCACATTGTACCTTTTATCCATTAAGGATCACCTTGTCCATGTACAAGTTAGCAAAGGTGAAATATTCTATATACATGCCGAAGAATTCTTCTTTTCTTCGTGTGGTTTCTCCTCCTCCACCTTCCTTTCACAATCATTCATGCTAATTTTTTGCGAGTCTTATCCACAAACCATTTGACTGAGGCAACTCATAGCTAGTTGGTGCATATGACATCAGACATAAAATTTTTATACAATTGCCCATGAAGCATACAACCACACAGAGCATTTCATCTATCTTGGACAACTTCATGTATTCTCGCTAATACTTAAGTTGTAAAGGAAATCTCAGTTATGTGAATATACATGAATATCTATATGTTGTGAAACTGAAAAATGTCAACAGAAAGCAACATAAAGATCATAGCAGGTGAATTTTTCATATTGAAGCAGAAAATAAATTATTCAGAAACTTAAAAAAAAATGCTCAATCACATAAACAGTCCAGAAGAATTGTTTGGAAGTACCCCTCATGGTGACAACATTCAGCCAGACCAGAATCAAAGTTCCGACAAAGTAAGTTGTAACAATTCTGTCAAAATTACAGCAGTAAATGAAAAGACAAGATGATATTTACAACTTTACACATAAAATAAGATGAGTGTCCAAACTAGAAGTACCTGAATGGAAATTATTTTTGGATATCGGCTGTCACTTTCAGAAATATGAAAAAACTTCATAACACCATATGGTGTCTCATTGCTCAATCCAACATATCGGATCTATAAGCAGGAAATGTTACGTATGACGTTAAATGATGAAGGCACACTATTTTCAGTAGTATACTCAACTCTGAAAGCTAGCTATAGGTTCTGGAGACACCACACGACATGTTTGCATGTGAATTACCTTTCCAGCTTCTACAGCATCTGCAAGAGCACCAAGCTGTTCTGCGATTGATATTGATGGATACTGTCTATTTGAATCATACTCTGATTCCCCAAACATAGGCACATAACTGTCACCAAAACGAAGGAAATTCAGGCAAGCTGCCCATTTATTTGAAAAAAGCACACCATGTTAGGCTTATTAGTTCTTGAATTTATTCGAAACGTACCATTAGTTGATTTATATGAATCACTAGCATTACTTCCATGGAGTTTTTCCCTTATTCATATGGTGCCATGCTGCATAACCGCCCAAAAGTGCTATTTTAACCCATTTGCCACTTCATATTTTTTAACTAAAATGATCAAATCAGAAATATTGGTCTCTGCTTTCCGGTTAATGATGCATCATGCATGTAAATGTGATGTTTACATGTGATGTTATTGAGCTATATGGCGCTTTTCTGTTGTATGTCTGTGTGTCTATGTGTGTATATCGAGTTGGGTATGTTTGCACCAAGGGAAGGAATGTTTTGGTATCTACTTGTGCTGTCCCAACTGAGAAAGAAAAATCAAAGAAAAATTTGGCATGCACGGGCTGCAAAACTATTAAAATTTATTAGAATACATGCTCATCAAATGCTTTACCAAATGCAAGCACTGGTGCAACACCTTTGATTAATAAACAAGAATACGCACCGATCAGGCCAGTGTATCTGATAGAGATCTATGTAATCTGTATGCATGCGCAATAAACTGCATCAACAGAACAAGTCCATAAAGAATCATTATCCCTGGACTAGCAAAATGCATCTTAGTAAAAAGAAACTGTAAACTACCAAAATGCAAATAACGTTTGAAAGGTAAGCAACAAAAATGGATGCAATTAGGAAGACTCACAAAGCAGTCAAACAGCAAACAGTGACTGAAGGTTGTCATGCAATTTTTCAATCTTTTCAAGAGTGGACTCTAAAAAAGACGTGGTCATGTTTATGGCTTCTTGGAGCCAGAAATCAAGTATTTGAAGTTTTAGCCTTTTAGGTGTAAACTGTCTACTGAAAGTCAAATATTTCTTATTCTTTGTAGAAAATTAGAAAACATGAGAAAATGCTGTTTTTAAAAGTGCTAGGAAGCACATGTTCGAAAACCACATGCTAGTAGCAATTATCAGCAAAATCATATGCCAGCATCTGCCCTATAACTTCATTCAGATTATTAGCTAAGATGTTTTCTGTAAAATAGAATGCAAATTGCAAGATGATATTATGTGCAAAAGTAACAAAACAATAAAGAAGAATTAGTTTGACAAGAACAAAAATCAAGTATACCTTGCAGTGCTGTCTTTGTTTTCCTAATGGATTAAATGAAGTAGACTCTGTGCATGTCTAACCCTTCAACTATTTATTGGCATGGAATATGGCCAAACAAATTAACAAAGCAGGTACATGTTAACCTCGCATCTATGGCTTCACTTATGTTTTTGGCGTCCAAACACATAGGTCCACCACGAATCCATACCATCTGTCCTGATGGCCCAGTGACCTGCATGATCAGCCAAAAGAAATATAAAGATGATGAAGCATCGCAAGATCTAGTATGATAGAACACCAGATCAGAATTGAATTCTCGTAAGCCCCAGAAGTCCCCTTTCTCTTAGCCCTGGTGTCATTCTACATATAAGGCTCCCCTTGAGTTGCCGGAGTCCCAATCCGGCTGCGAGTTCAAGCAAGAGACGCACCAAACGAAAAATTGAACATGTTTTCCTTTTCTTTTGTTTTTTTTTATTATTGTCTTTTCCTACTCCAGAGATTATTCATCACCGGGATCTATGAACTAAACCAATCAAACTTTCCACAATACATATAATAATTGAAAGCGTTTGTTCCATTCTTTAAAATAAGGAACCGAAGTGTCCCTTTGAAGGGGAGGTGCAAAACAAACAAATAAGTGAAAACAAGAAAATCAAGAATCCTAATCTAAAGAAAACATGGACGACTCCCACTCACGGCAATCCTTGATGAATATTATCATTCGTCAGCAATTCTGAAATCAGCAACGACATTCTCAATTTGGGAAACGTCAAAAGAGATTAAAACAAGAGCTCACTTTGGTTGCTAAGACAACTTTATCACGAGGAATTTTCCGAGCTCTGACCCAACGGCCAATATATTCCTCACTTCTCCCTTGTGTTGCAGAACATTGTGGCACTGGATACCTAGGAACATGTAAACGCTTCAATAACAAAAGAAGCTAGAGAGAGAGGTTGGAAATTATTTTTCTGGCACAGACTGATGTGGACTTGGTAGTGGCATTGAATCCTTTAATATTATCCATCTGCACAGATGGGCGAGACCAAAAACAAATTGGCATGGTCGTACTCCTTTCACCATGATGAGGCGAAACGAGAGAAAGGTTCACAACCCTTGATTCTGCAGATAAACAGCTAGAGTAAAGGTTTGTTGGCGCCACCCATCTGCAAAGATGGAACATTCAAGGAATCTCTACCCATCACATGCTTCGCCAACGTCATTCTTGGAAATCAAATATGTAACAAGAAAGATGAGGGAGACGGATATATTAATCGCACATCTCGGCCGAGTCGATGAAATTGATGCCTGCGTGGAACGCTGCATCGAGAAGGCGATATGATTCGCTAAGCGTGTTCTGCTCCCCGAACGTCATGCTCCCCAAACAGAGTCTGGAGACGTTCATACCGGGCGCGAGCGCATAGAGAGGCACCGCCATTGAGCACGACTGGACTGATTCCCTTCCTTCCTTTCCGCGTGGTCGAAGCCCGGAGCTTACCCCTAGCGAGACAAGGTTCAGAGGAAGACCTATCACCTATCCTGTCACTGAGTCTGGCTGGGTGATGTGCTGGTTATGGAGGACTCCCCTCCTTTATCGCGGAAGGCAAGGAGGTTAAAGCTAGCTCTTACCAAATTCTTGGCCGCCAAATAGGCATTTTCGATGAAATCGGTTCATCGGGCTGGTGGATCAGATCACCCCTCCATTTATTAGAGAGTAAAAGAAGCCAAATATGCATTTACATGTTGATTGTTTCATTCCTACTGACTGTCTAATCTTTCAGGGCGCGTTTTTTATTAACTTTGAGTTATATCTTGGTTTTTCAAGATACAAGATACATGGATTTAAGAATAAGATCCTTCTCCTAATTTTCTATTCGGAAACATCTCATAATTTAGATTTAGATCAGAACACTTACAAGTGTAAAAGAATAAAATAAAGATCTCAAAGTGAATCTTACGTCAGACATAAGAGTTGCATACTTTTAGTATTAATTTTACTGCTTCATCAACAGCAGATCCTTATATTACCGTAGTCTGCAGCATAGTGTCTGAGTCCGCCCAGCTTTTATTTGTGCTATTGGGCTGATGCGATCCAGAGCAGGTTCAAGTACGAACTGATCTAAATATGATCCTGCCAATTAAATGTGCTTCTCTGGCTATTTACTTAGTTGAAACTATGAACTTTCAAGACTACTTTGCGACACAAACGAGAGATGCATGTCTCAGTTGTTTATTTCATGGAATATGGAAAAAGTATGTATCTCCATGGGTCAACCTAGCATCCGCAGTCAATAGGCCGAATTGACGGCTTGAATATAGCTATATCGGACAAACTTATATATATATATATATATATATATATATATATAGAGAGAGAGAGAGAGAGAGAGAGAGAGAAAAGGCAACCACGTTTGCATTGCATGGTCAATAAGGATATCAGATCGCTTGCTGGATGCATAGGCTATAATAATGGATTTGGTGGATAAAAGGGATTTTAAATTTACAGGTCTAAAACGATGAATTTGATGGAACAGTAGATGTGGGTGGCTCGTACATCGGATATAACTAGAGGCATTCAAACGGTGGCGTAAAGTAAGCCATTTTAGAGAACTAGAAATTAATAACACTTTCCACTTTACTTTTCATCCATTTAAATGTCTCTCAGCACAGTTCAAAACTCTAGAAGAGGAATGAAAAGCCTTAATCTTGGGACGGTGGGTTGTTAATTTCTTACTCACCCAAACTACAATCTCAATATTCTTTTATTGAACATGGCACCACTTCTCTCTTTCTTCGCTCTCTCATGCAGGTTGATGCTATCCTCTTTAGACTTCTACCATTGTAATTCGGTGTAGTGTTTCTTGATGATATTATGAAGCATGAGCACTTCAAGAATGCATTGAGGAAAATCCGTAGTCCACTATTTCGAACTATTTGTGACACTTCGTACCGCTCTGAAAGTGTCATCTTTTTTCCTTTTCACTGAAATGGAAAAAACCCGTAATCGACTTTAGCCAGTAATTCGAGCCCAAGACCCTGGAAACTCGCAAGTTCTATTTGCTAGCAGCCAGCAGGTGACTACAGGGAGTCAAACTGCTGGTGCACGAACAATGGCCGCAAATGTGCTCCCGCTGCACCAACCAGCAGATCCGTCGAAAATGAGGTCGAAAATGAACTTCTCGAGGCTCCCTGACAGAGCACTTGGATAAGGTTCTGCCTGCGGACACGTACCGACTCCTTCGGTGCTATTTAATACACGCAGGAGGCATGGCACGCTACAGCCAAAGAAGGATTTGTGCATGTGATGTGAGTGAAAGGGGCCTCTTCATTCTTCCGCTCTTGATAGCCGTCCTGAACGGTGCCGTCCTGCTTGACTGACGCCACTCGGCGGTTAGCGCTCTTTGCTCTCTACCAAAGATACGTGTCATAAGCTTAAAATCTAATGTCCACGGCGATCGGCGCTACGGTCTCGCCCTCATTATGCCCACTTGCCTCCTCTGTCTCACTACCGAAGGCACGTTGCCGCTTCCTTTTTCACATGACGACTCACCGCCACGCCGCTTCCCGGGAGGGAGTTCTTCTTCTTCCGTCGTCGAAGAGCAGCCACCACGTCGTAGATTCCACGACTCCCACCATGACATTTTCTCAAGAGAAGCACAGATTCGAGGTAGATTTTACTTTTTGGGGCCTCCCCAGAACGAATAGAGTGGAGAGATAAGTGACACTCCCAGTTGAGACAAGGAATTTTGGTTGATTTGCTCAACTAGGGGATTCTGACTCGTTAATTTCTCGAGTTTTAGGTGCGTTCTCAGGGAGATGTCGTGGAGACTGGGGAGTCGTTCGTTGATGATGCCTCAAAGGAGGAGATTTTCTCTTGGTCTTCTGTCATTTTACCGTAAGATTGATCAAGAAACCTTTGATGATGGATTGTTATTGTTGCTTGTTTGTTGAACTTTTAGTAATGCGTCCTTCCTTATCGGAGTGAGCAGTCACCACGGTGTTTTCCTTTTATTGTTGATTGTGTACATTTTATTTGATTTTCTGTTGTTGGATATGTATGCTGCTTTATATATGTTATGGGGTATATCTACATTGCCTTTACCTTTCTTTTTCTTGTTTCGATTGGCGAGTGTGTGGTTAGCATGTCGTTGGCATGCGTTTGATTAGGATCAGTGTCGGGTTTCCTTTTAAATTTGTGGCGATTTTGGTTCCTGAGCTTCATTACTTATTTCCTTATTTTCCTTGTATCTATTGATGTCGGATGCAGATTTTTGTTCCCAGCAATGGGAGGCCTTCTATTTGGATATGATATTGGTGCTACCTCTGGGGCTATCATTTCTCTACAGGTACGGCAAATTCCTGATACATTATCCTTTTTTTCAGTAGCTTCATAACTAATTTCTTGCTTTTTCATGTTTCAAGTCAGCAGAATTAAGTGGCACCACATGGTTCGATCTTTCTGCGATACAGCTGGGCCTTGTGGTATTTTTTCATGAAAACGATATATATACGAACGGTGTCTGAGATCCCTGTGCTTGTTAATTAAATTGAGGCATCTCTACTTTCTGCGTTCTCTCAGGGCAATCTGTTTCATTGTGTTCTCCGTTTGCAGGTCAGTGGATCTCTTTATGGAGCTCTGTTTGGATCTCTTCTAGTGTACCCAATAGCAGATTTTCTTGGTATATTTTTTATGTACAAGTGATTCTCTGATTTCGAATGAAGTTAACATGGGAGAAGATGCAAGAAGTTAATCCTTTATTCTTTATCTCTATAGGAAGAAAGAGGGAACTGATTACTGCAGCTGCCTTGTATATCCTTGGTGGCCTAATCACTGGTTTTGCACCTGAACTTTCTACTTTAATAATTGGACGAGCTCTTTATGGTATTGGTATAGGAATGGTGAGTTTATGCAGCCAACTTTTCTGAAATTCAGAAACCACATGATTTGGCTTTATATGCTTTACGCCTTTACCCTTTCCAATTAGTATGTCTGGGCAGTATTCTGAGTTATCTGTAATAAGATGTAGGTCCATTCCTTTGGTTTTGGTATGTGACCTTAGTCGTCCACTGTAGTTAGGTTTGATACCAGTGTCACTACTAAATGCTGGATCTGCAAAAGCAATGCAAGGTTGTTGTGCAACTCCCTCAATCTTTTGAGAGTGAGCTGCAAGAAAGTGGGTTGTTTGTTGGCGACTGAAGTCGATTCTCAATCTTGTTTGCCTTCAGGAATCATGTATCTAAAGTTGCTAGTTGTAAATTCTTTTGCCTTCTGATAGTCCTTTTTTCTCTCTTTTCATCAACCTTGTTCAGGCCATGCATGGAGCTCCACTATACATTGCTGAGACCTCTCCCTCTCAAATTCGTGGGTCATTGATATCTCTAAAAGAGCTATTCATAGTACTTGGAATTCTGGTATTGAAAGCACCCTTCTTTTTTCTGGTGGTGAACTTAGTTTCTTTCCCTGAATGTAATTGGGTGATATTTGTGCAGGTTGGTTATCTTGTTGGAAGCATTGCCATTTCTTCTACAGGTGGATGGCGTTTGATGTATGGATTTAGTGTCCCTATTGCAATTGTCATGGGCCTTGGAATGTGGAGTTTGCCACCTTCCCCTCGGTGGCTGCTTCTTAGAGCAGTACAAGGAAAAGGTAGTATGGAGGAAAACAAAGAAAAGGCAATCTATGCACTTAGCAAGCTAAGAGGTCGACCAGTTGGTGATAAGACATCTGAAGAGCAAATAGAAAGTACTTTGTCATCATTGAAATCAGTTTATGTTGAACAGGAGGCAGAAGGCAGTATTTGGGAAGTTTTCCAAGGACCGAGTTTGAAAGCCTTCATAATTGGTGGTGGGCTAGTGTTTTTCCAGCAGGTATATATTATATTCATGTCAACAGTCGTATGAAAGAGTACTGTGGGTATGGTCCATTGACTCCTTTCTTTCTTGAACTATGCGGTTGCCTTGCCTGAAATGGTGTCGGACTTAATAATATGAGAATTTTCTTGTAATAATTATGTGTCTATGTTGGTAGATAACAGGGCAGCCCAGTGTCTTGTACTACGCTGCTCCAATTCTGCAGGTAAAATACACATAAATTACAAAGATGGCTATTGATTATTTGTTTCTATATTGAAAGGAAGCTTAGCTTGATGTTCTGTCGTTAACAATTCCCTCAGAGCGCAGGATTTTCAGCTGCTTCCGATGCTGCCCGTGTATCTGTAGTTATTGGTCTGTTTAAGGTACAATTTTGTGCGTATCTGGTGTCCTTTCCTTTTCCTTTTCTGTTATATACTTATATGCCATTTCTTCTTAAAGTTCAGCTCACCTTGCTTTAATTTTTTGGATATTGTTTATTTTTTAGTGGAACATACTTCAAGTCTTCACTTTTATGCATGCTATTTCAGTGAACCATATGATATCTTAATCCACTGTCAGATATCACTTAAGTGGTGTAGTGTTTATGTTTAAGGACCCCTCTCTTTTCTTGGTGCAAACAGGTAGTTGGGAAGAGAAACACTTGCAAAATGAGGGATCTGTGCCATTAACTTTTGATCACATTTTCAGTACTAAACAGTTAATACCGATACCTTTTTTCGTAGTCATCATATTATTACAGGCTTAGTACTTACTGAGGCACCTTTTTGCATGCCTGTGCACATGCATGAAAACACGCTCTGTACTCGACAAGCACCAGTGGTCTGATTGTAATTCCAAAAAGAAAACTTTTAAAAAAAGGTAATCACCAATACTCCATCCCATTTGACCTGGTATTTTGTTAAAATAGCACAGTCTGCACTGTTACAGCATATTTTGCAGTCTTTAATTGTCAATCAAACATGACCACATTGAACTTAAACATACTGCCTCAATTTAAAGGGAGTCAGGGCTTTAATGTCCAAGAAGCTAGGTAGGTTTCCCATATTCACGAGTCCATGTACTTGAAGTTGTAGTCACTTAACATGCTCTTTAGTATTTTGTCTTTTTCTATTTGTTTTTGTCACAGAGCATGAATTTCTGACCAACTTGTCCCCATGAACAGGTGGTGTTCAGGGTCTAAACTAGTAATGATAATTGTAAACTGTGATGCATTTTCAGGTCTAGATTAGTTGCTAATGTAAAATATGTTAATATGGACTTCTTGATGCAATGAGAATGTGTTAATGATACAGAAACTACGTAATATTCTTAAAATAAGTTAGGTACCAAGACATCAGATTCTTTTGGAGGATTACACTGTCCATTTTGAAAATGTAATGATATCTTCAAAAGTTTATTTCTACCTTTTTGTGCGGTTATTTGACTGCAAGATTGTCATGCTTGTGCTGACCTTTATCTTAGTCCTTCTCTAAGGATATGGTGTTACCAATGGATGATGGTTCCCACTTCATCTCATGTTATTATTCTTGCATTAGAACTACTCTATTGTCAGTCGATTTTTTGACAAACACATAAGGGAAGATATTTGTGATGCACCTGCAGCTGTTAATGACTGGTATCGCTGTAGCGAAGGTTGATGATCTTGGAAGGCGACCCCTATTGATGGGTGGAATAAGTGGACTTGTACGTAATTCTTTCCCTTGCCATATTGAAATTTTAGCCACACCTCACAACTCAATTGCCTTCAATAAAAGTTCTTCTGTATATTGCTACACTAACTAGTGTTATCCCAGTTTAGAACATTTTCTTGCACTGTTAAATTGTTCACCTTTCTTTCTTGGAGTAAGAATTGTATTGGTTGCTTTTGAATGACAGGCGCTTGCTTTATTCCTTCTTGCTGCCTATTACAATGCTCTTCAGGGTATTCCCATTGTTGCTGTGGTATCTTTGCTATTATATGTTGGCTGTTACCAGGTAAGCTTTTCTCGTGCTGGAACAGGTTGAATTCTATTTCCATGACTGTGGATGCCCTTCCTATATGGTGAGCATATATTCTTAGTTGATTAGGTATTGTAGGTTTTTTAGTCTAATTGTGAAGCCCTTTATTTAAAATTCCCCACATGGTTGCTGGTGCCGGGATGATGGTATGGGAATAGTTCATGTACATAGTCTCATCAAATTAAATTTAGAAACAATAACAAAACAAGTGAAAGGCAACACCTTCCGCTCAAAATTTTGAATTGAAACTGGGTTTGACCCAGATCAAGTTCCAATCACACCCAGATGGTGTGGCGTATGCATATCAAAGAAACTGCCATACCTTGGTACCAACATGTGTACATCAGCCATGCTCATGTATTACATATTTGAGGATCCATCAGGGGATGGTGAGATTGCTGAACTAGGCCTTGCATGTTTCTGGAATTTCCATCTTAATCATTATCGAACATTTGTTGTTATGAAATCTTTATCTCTCTCTCTCTCTCTCACACACACACACACATATGCACATAAAGACTTGAATGATCACTAAAATCTGCTTTTGCAGCCATTATATCCATTTAGATATTCTATATGGATGATAATGTCTCAAAGTTGATGCAAGCATGTGAATATAGACGCTCTTTTCCCCTTCTCCTCGTCAAAATTTTCCAGTAAAGTTGTCAGTCGTACTTCACCAAAAACAAATGAAAAAAAAATATATATATCAAACAGAAGAATTTGATGTACAGTTCTGTTTTCTCTGATGATTGCGTTCTTTGTCTAACGGCTGAACTGGTAGCATAATACCTTTGTCCAAATTCAAACTTCATATGTTGGCACTTATTTCCTCTGAAACTTTTCGTAGATTTCGTTTGGCCCGATCAGTTGGTTGATGGTATCTGAGATTTTTCCTATTCGGACAAGAGGACGAGGGATCAGTCTTGCTGTTCTTACGAACTTTGGCTCAAATGCTATCGTGACTTTTGCTTTTTCCCCGTTACAGGTATGAGCCAATTAAAATGTTTGTGTTTCTCCGTGCTCTTGCTGTCGTGCATGGCAGTTTACGCTTTTACTGTTGCTGGCTTGTTGCTTGCTGCTTTCATTTGCAGGTCCTTTGCTACAGTTTATGTGCATTTTGTTATATGTATGTCAGCTCTTTGAGATATTTATGTGAAGGCTTTGTATTTGTTCGAAGTTGCTAAAGAAATTTCTGTCGACTCAAACCTCTTGCAGGAGCTGCTAGGGGCCAGCAACCTGTTCGCGCTCTTTGGGATAATCTCTCTGCTCTCTCTCTTATTTGTGATCCTTAAAGTCCCAGAAACCAAAGGACTCAGCCTGGAAGAGATAGAGTCAAAGATCTTAAGATGAGACATTTTCTGTAGTACCATATCTTGTAAAGCAGTCAACCCCGCACATAACAATGTTTTCTGTATATACATTGCTTTGGATTTATGCTGATATGTGAGGTATCTGTTGGGCCACTTTAATCTAAGTTGCCATTCTGCAGTCGTAAGCGATAACCTGCAGATTCAAAAACTCATTGCTGCAAAGATTGAGGAGTTTAGGAAGTTGACTTACATTTCCAAAACATCAAGTGTTCAGTCATCTCTTAATTTTCATAAGGGCATGTGTGCTACTCTTATCAGTAGACCATAGTAACCATGCTTGAAGTTAATGGAGGATCGCCGAAGCAACTTCAAATCAAGCATTGAAGGAAAAAGCTTTTCCAACCACTAAGCCAGCAGAACTCTTAATAAATCGAGAAAAATAGACATTTTCTCTGATCCAATTGCGTAATGATAACCTTAAAAAAGAAAACCATCAAAGATCAAACTGAAGTGCCAAATTTGCAGGCGCCTCATCGATCGAGGAACTTTTAAAAGAAACACAAGCGTTGCTCAAATTTGTCGAAATAAGTTTTGCTGATACTTTTCAACTTCTGCCGGTCTCGCCTGCTCATACCTGCTTCTAGCGCCAATGGGGAGATGCACGGTCTTTACATGTTCTCTCTTCACTAGCGCCAATGGGGAGATGCACGGTCTTTACATGCTCTCTCTTCACTATAAAGAGAGAGTCAATAAAATGAGAATTTATACCAAAATTTTAGGACAAGAAGTCCCCCAGTTAAATAGAGAGCCAACAAAATGAAAATATGTAAACAAAAACAGATGACATAATGTCATCAAATAGAGTGAGAGTTAACAAAATGAAAGTATCATAGGTGACAAGGAGACACCAAAATGCAATCACGAAGGGAGAGAGAGGTAAGAAAGACATGCATGAAGGGAGAGAGAGGTAAGAAGGAAAAGACGTCCTACAAAATAAGTGCTCAGATTTTAGGTACTGATATTAAAATGGTGCTGGGGATTTATCGTCAGTACTTTTTTAATATTTACTTAGTAGAAACGGCTTTCGACGGCATATGTATGTGCAACAAATTTGTTGAGCATGTCCCTCCAAAAAAAAAAAAAAAGATATTGCACATATGCTACCGAATTTCCACTAGTAAATATTTTAAAAAGTAGTAAGTATAAGGACGGATCCCCACCACCACTTTTTTTTGGGTTTTGTTGGAGTGACATGCTCAACAAATTGATTTGTCTGGTGTATGTCAATTGTCTTGGAAATAAGAACACGAATAACTCAGCCATTATACTCAATTATTTTGAATTATTCGTAACAAGAATCACAAGGCAACCCTATATACTCTAATTCGAGAAAGTTGGAGCGACAAAGTGAGAAAATTAAGTAATTCTTGGTTTTGTGAAATAGAAAAGGCGGCACAATGAGAATAAGGGCCCAGTATTTTGGAGCTAAGGTTTCGGCTAAGAGCAACGTTTATAAATTCGTATCGATGGGTCCCACTTAAACAGAAAGTATAAACAAGTGTAATTACTTTCTATCATTTTCTGGCGATTATATCGCGATAAGATAAGAATTTTGCAAGTTATGGCCCACGCTCCAAGAATGCCGAACTCTGCCGATAGTTTGTGCGAGCCGTTCTGCCCATTCTTTTATGAACGAGCTTCTTTCTTCTGCTCCGACTTTTAGGGTTTTCCTCTGAACCTGAAAAACCCTGAGCATCGCGCTCCTTCTCTTTCTGTCCGTGTATGTCGGGTAGAGAAGGGGGGTAATCAAAACCTCGACGATGTCTGGCGGCTTCTTTCGAGTATGATATCGGATTTCTTTTTCCTTTTTCGAGAAATTTACGGGCTTCACCGTCTACTTTATCTCTTAGAAATGGGATCTCTATCTGGCTAGTATTTTCCTTAGTTTTCCGTCTTCAGAATCAGCATTTTGGAGTTTGTTTTTGTTCATATAGTCTTGAGTGTTCCCCTGTATTTCCTTCAGGGTACGTCTGCAGATCAGGACACTCGCTTCTCCAACAAGGAAGCGAAGCTGCTCAAGTCGCAGAAATTCGCTCCCGAGTTAGAGCATACGGTTAGTGATTATCTGCCATCTTCGTAGATTTAATACATCGATTAGCAGCTTGCAGTGCGTTTCTTTCTATTTCCGTCTCAGGATTTTCGATTACAATTTGGGTTTTTTGGGGGATGCGGCTCTAGGTCGACATGACGAAGGTGAAGTTGGATGTCATCAGGCCGTGGATTGCGAACCGAGTTACCGAGCTTCTTGGCTTCGAAGATGAAGTTCTCATCAATTTTATCTTTGGGCTTCTCGATGGAAAAGTAAGTAGGCATACCCTATCCGTGCTGTCGTTCATGCCTTATGTATCGAGATCTAGTTTTGTCTTCGAATCATCTAAATCTGTTGTTTCCTTGCAAGCGTCGTTCATTAATTGGCTGTGCTTGAGCAAATTTTGGTTGATTATTCATAATGTGGCTATCTTAGATAAGTTTTCTCCTTTTCTTCTTTTTTCTTGGTGAAATTAATTATTTGAACAGGCAGCCATCTACATATGTGTCTAATTTATGGGTTCTATTTTGTTAAAGGATGTGGATAAGTGTTAGAATTCCAGTTGACTGGGCGTCTCACTTCTTGATTTTTAGTTTCTGATTCTTTGGTTTGTCACTGAAGAATGTGGATGGAAAACAAATTCAAATCCAGTTGACTGGTTTCATGGAGAAGAATACCGGGAAGTTTATGAAGGAGCTGTGGAGCTTGTTGGTTAGCGCACAGAAAAACATCAGTGGTGTACCTCAGCAATTTTTAGATGCTAAAGAGGATGAAGCAAAAAAGAAGAAGGTCTCATTTTCATTATACTTGCTGTTTAGTTTTTTATGAGCTCTAGGAACTATAGGCTATGGGATTCAGTGGGACTAGCATTAAGATGAATAATTAGGTGGTTATGGATAAATAAATTGTATGACATCTCTTTTTTTTTTGTGAAATTGTTTTTTTTTTCAGGCTGAAGCAGATCGTATTAGCCGGGAAATTCAGCAAAAGAGGGAAAAGGAAAATCGTGAAAGTGATCGGGAGATTAAAAATAAGCTGGTAATGAGTTAATGGTTGTTTATGATGGAAACCATATTGAAGCTTTCTTCATTTTCTTTCCTCTGAATCAGAAATTCATTTGAGTTTGACATTAGTTTTCTTTCTTCTCAGTTCAGCTAGCTTCTCCAATATTTTGGGTTCATATCCTTGTTTGCCTCAAACTACTGTAGGGTGATGAGATTAATGACTCCAGAGTCATCAATCATGCTTCCGATGCTCGCTCGAAGCACTTGCTACCAAATGCTTCCAACACTCATGTTGAAGATAATGAAGTTGGCAGACATAAATTGCAAGGGAAAGAAAGGTTAGACTCTCCATTAAGTTCCCGTCTTTTTGTTATTTTCTTCTCTATGTAAGTCTTATATATCTTGAATGCCAAGATTGTGTCCCTGATACTAATTGCTTGGATTCTTTATCCTTTTGCATCCTCAGATGAATATTGTTCTGCCACCTATTTTATCTTGTTTCAGTTTCTTTGTTTCCTATCATTTACACATTCATCCTACATATTTATTTTTCAGTAATTCCCGCCAAGGCATCAGTTTTTCTGAATTAAGAGGTTCATACAAGCTTAAAAAGAAAAGCACGAAGTCTAAAGATTCATTGCATGATCCTTTTTATTTGTTAGATAAAATACATTTTGTTACAAATCTTAATGACTTACTATGTTTGAACGTACACTATGTAACTAGATGGAAAAACAGTATTTTGGACCTTTGAAACTAGGTTAAATCTTGTAACTGACTAATTATCTTGTAGAGGGTGTATCCTACTATATATCTTGTATCGTATGTTCCAATGTCATATGGGTGTATATTTCATGTTATTATACCTTTAAAAATTAAAAGGTGCCACTTTTTTTTAAAACTTTTTTCTGGGTATATTTTGCTTACTTTAAGAATCAGTTATTTTCTTTGTTTTATTTTACTGCACAAAACACATTCTAATAATTTTCTTTAGCACATAGTCATGGACTTTTCACCTAACCGTTTTAAGGAAAACATCATGATGCTCTTGTTGTCATATGGGGTGACACAGGATGTTACCATGTTGTTGCAAAAGGCTAAACACTTACACAACCATTTTTGAGATAAGTTGTTTCTCTCTTCCAGGTTTACAAAGTCTCCACTTGAGGATCGTTCCCCTTCACTGCTTAGGTATATTGTATCAGTTTTTTCTATCCCTTGCTTATGAGACTTTGAGTGTGTTGGCTGGCAAACTTACAACTTCAGGACATTTATGTAGAAATTCTCCAGCTTCCCCCAAGCCAAGGAGCAAATCATTCTCAAACACCAGGAGCTCCTCAAGGTGGTTTTTCTTCACCCTGCCGCCCATGGGCATTCTAATTAATCTGCCAATTTCATCTTGTTTAATTGTCAAATATGATTTTTTCTTCTTCATTTTAGGCTTGAGCCCATTCTGCACACAATTCACGGCTAAGTCACATGTACAAAAACACGTACAAACACAATAACTTTAGAAATATGGGGGTATGGAAGGATGTGTGTGTATATATATATATAAATAAATAAAAGCAACATTTAAATGAAAAATGGATTTTAAATAAAGACATTACATGTTAATGGACATTAACTTTAAAAACAAAATATAAACTGAGTTGGAAGAAATTAAATCATGTAAAATTAAGCACGGTTTTGATCTAACAAATGCCCAAGTGTGTACAAGTACCCACTTTGGGTACGGGTACAACGACATAGGTACGTTGTCCTTATTGAGGTACCCATATGACTTAGATTTAGGCATTTTGAAGGAGGTACTATGTCATATTTTACAGTTGTGAATGTCTCTTGGAAGGACCAAAATCAACATGTATTTGCTCATCTGTGTATGGTTTTCTAAAGATGGTTGCATATGGTATTTCAAAGCTGCAGGTATTTGGCGAAGGAAACATTTGAATCTTTGTGTATGTTTGGGTATTATATATGTGCATGTGATTCAAGTGCATGAATGCATGCATTCATGTGTCTATAATCTATATATTGCTGATTTTAACTTTTTATTATGTTTTTCTCAAAAATGAGCTTATATTGTCCTCAACTTTTTGGTTTATTCTAGATCTCGTTCCAGTGAAAGATTTAGATCAAGGAGCATATCGAAATCACCTAAGCATCGAAGGCGATCTCCTTCAGTTGAAAAGCGTTCATATTCGCCAGTAAGGTCTTACCGTTACAAGCGTTCTCCACGACATGTTTGGTCACCTTCACGACGTAGATCTCCTTATTTAAGGCGAAGGTCACCCTTACCTGCTAGGCGGATGTCACCATCACCAATTAGACGGAAGTCTCGAACTCCTATTCGGCGTAGATCTCGTTCACCTCAGAATCATAGATCTCCATCCTTTGTAAGGAGGAGGTCTCCCTCACCAAGACAAAGATCACCTTCTTATGTGCGACGGAGGTCTCCCCGTGTAAGACGGAGGTCGCCTTCTCCTTCTCGCCATAGATTGCCATCTCCTCCTAGGAGGAGGTCCCCAAGATATCATAGAAGATCCCCTGCACCTTCATATAGAAGTCGTGATGCAAAGGTTTCTCCTTACCAAAGAAGCCGGTAAGTACTTCAAAACTTTCACTTGTTATTGGTTATTATCTTGGTACTGTTATTTGGTTTCTGTTGGTGTCTGATTTACAAACGTCTTGTACATGTCTTTGAAACCATTCATTCTTAGGAGTCGAAGTCCATACCCAAGTCAGAGTCCTCCACACAGAGGTCATACTCGTAGAAGCTTGAGTAAGGAACCTGGAAAGCGTGATCGTGCTTCAGACAGGTATCGAAACGAAGATGAAGTTCACAGGTAGCAATGCCTATATTTTGTGCACCCGACCATTCCTCTGTTCATATATGGATTATATCACTTTACTTTCCAAACTTTGTTCTTTACTTGTGCAGGCCACATGGAAGGAGATCCCCAGATGTCCATTGTCTGGAAGGTGAAGAACATTCTGGTGGGAGGCGAAAGGCTGAGTCATCGGCTCGCCCACTGTCAACTTCTTTGAGGTCACCACAACGTGATGTGATGCCTCAACATGAAGAACCATGTCGTGGTCAGTACAAGTCACCTGTTTATGCACGAAAGGCAGATCTGAGTGAGGACGAGAGGTCAGTATCTTATGCTTCTATCAGTTTTTATTATGTGGTTTTATTAACAATCTCATGCTTCATGATGTTGCTGTTTGGCTATTGACATGTTTTTTGCCTTGTCTTTTTTTTTCAGCGAGCAAGATCAACATGGGGCAAAAAGGCCACATGTGGAAAGGTATAGGTGAACAAAAATTAGTACTTCTAGGTTTTAGTTCTCATAGGCATCATCAATTTGTTATTTTTTCTTATTTGTCTTTCTTTTTGAAAAACTTCCCTTCCAAAATCCTCTTTCATGCATTTTTTCTAAATGTAACTTTTGTTTGCTATAAAGTGAAGACCTTCTTTGTCCATGTCATGAAGCCCATAGAGCGCATTTATCATCAATTTGTTATTTTTTCTTATTTGTCTTTCTTTTTGAAAAAATTTCCTTCCAAAATCCTCTTTCATGCATTTTTTCTATATGTAACTTTTGTTTGCTATAAAGTGAAGACCTTCTTTGTCCATGTCATGAAGCCCATAGAGCGCATTTCTCTAGGAATTGAAGGTCCATTTCCTGGCAGTCCCGGAAGAGGAAGACAAATGCGGACCCAGGAAGGGGCTGCATTTGTTTTCTGCGGACTCCTGTTAAGCATGAGCATCAGTTCTTCAGCATTCCACTTTCTTAAACGTTCTATGGAATATTGGATTTCCTCTTCTGCTGTTCCATGGGTTCTTAAATGCCCTCATAGGGTGGCAAATGGCATGATACATGTTCATCATTTTGTTCGAGTCTGTTAAAATTTTGAAATAGTAACTTTAGAAAATACGTTTTTGGGTACTAGAGCAGCAGTCAGGTTACTTTATTAATGAATTAAGTTATAAAACACATGTCATTATGTCATGTCTAACAGAAAAAGCTTCCTCATAAACTCATTTTTATGTTTTGTTTTCATGTTTATTGATAATGCGTGCATATGCTCGAAAACATGTGGATATACATGTATTCTGTGTATGCAGTAAACCGTTTGCTTCAATGATAGCAACCTTCTGCTGATTGTTATGAATAATAGTATTCATATTGGAAAACTTTCAAAAATAACTGAAGGTGATTTAGAAATTTACAAAATGACTCCATCAACCCTAATAGTTGCAGCTTTCACATTGACCATTTTGATCAGTTGATTGCTGCTACTCTTATGTGTATTTGTTGGTTTTGAACCACAATATGATTGTAAATGGTCTTGTTAGCACGAGACATAGATACCAAATATGTGATCTAATTGTAGATGTGTTTCTCTTCTGTTTTAATCACCTTAAAAACATCATAAGGTTAAAAATTGAAGTGGTGAAAAATCTATGTCAAAATTCTTGAACGGTGGTCTAGAACTGGTCTCTTTGCTGTTGTAGATGACTTGAACAACATACTTCCAGGTTTTTGTTTCATCACACCTTACAATTATATGTTCTATACCTTACTTTCTAGACAAAATGTAGTAGATGAAGTGTCTTTTGCATCTAATTTTTTTTTGCAGCAGAAAAAAAGATATGGATAAAAGAAAGAACTTGGTTCACGTCACATTCAAACTTATTTAGAAGCAAAAAGTCAAGATTTTGTGTTCAATTGCTTGCTTCATAGTAAGTAAATATAGTACTCATGTAGCAGTACAATAAGCAAGTGTGCATACATCCACATTTTCTTGAAGCATTTGAAACTTGAAATGTTAAGAGGGTAAACTGTGTGCTGATTTCCTATATTCACACTTATTTATGTAACTTTAACTATGTTTAGCAGTTATCCACTGATTGAAAGGACCACAAATTGGCATTTCTGGAAATGTATAGTTGCACGCTGTGGTGAAAGAAATCAGCCTTTGATTTTGGGATTTAAAGTTCAGCTTTGTTACTATTGATACAATTGAGCTTTCTATTTTGTTCAATGAAAGTTCACTATAGGACTTCAATGAAACGAGTGGTTAGGGAATCTCAGTCACATAAGTCGGTTGAATATTGCTATTTTTATTATAAAACTAAAAAATTAGAGGAGTCGGTATTTGATATTTCTATTTGGTTGCTTATTTATTTAAGGTATGCATATGCATATGCATATACATATGCATTAGCATTAGTGATTGTGTGCATGCGTTTTGTGTTTATCCTTGCTAGTGATTGATCATTGATCACAAACACATTTCCAGGGAAGAGAGAGGTGATGCTTCAAAAAGAGCAAATCGGCATTCACATAGGGTTCATGATGAATCTCTTCGGAGGAGTGAATGCAGGGAGCATTCTCTTGCTTCCTTAGGGGCCGATTCGTCTCCTGGAAGTGAAGACCATTTGGAGTTGTCTAAATCAATGAAGAGGAGTCACAGCCCAAGGAGGTAATATTTTTTCTGATAATGATTTTGATTTTCCCTTTCTTTTGTTTCTTCTCTAACATTATCTTTGATGCCAGGGATGATGGTTTTTGTCAGGACGATTACTCAAATAAGCCGAGTCGTTTGTCATCTCATATCTCTGAAGACATTGAATATGAGCCTGGCAGGCTAGAGAAAGATGCCTCCCAGGATCGGGCGCCCGTGAGGCGGTCATCTTCAAGACAACATACTAGGGATGATTTATCCCCTGAAAGAGCATTGAATGGTGCAAATACAACATCAGAAAGAGGATACAGAACAGAGAAATTTGATGATGATGATTACAGCTTGGATTACAGGAGGGCAGTGGTGAAAGGATCCATAAACAATGTAGAAAATACTTGTCGGATAGACACATATGAATCACATGATGAGGAAAATGAGCATTCTAGGCATCACAGTTCAGACAGCAAAAAACAGAAGAGTGAAGGGATTGAAAGAAAGCACAAGAATCATGATGACAGTGATGCCCTTTCACATGATGATGAGAGGAAGGAAGCACAAAGGAAAAAGAAGGAAGACAAGAAAATGTGGAAAGAGGAGAAAAGACGAAGGCGTGAAGAGCGGCACCGAAGAAGAGAAGAGCGACGTGCTATCAAGATGAAGGGCAGACCTGACAATGCTGATTCTCGTGAGAAAAGTCACAAAGATGGTGACATATCAGATGGTGATGAAGGACAGGAAATTTCTCATCAAAGTGATACGGGGGAAACAGAGTTAGCGCAAAGAAAGCTTGAGATTGAGCTGCGAAATAAAGCTCTTGAATCGTTGAGGGCAAAAAAGGCTATTAGCCCTTGAATCTGTTTTTCTAAGATTTTGAGCTAATTTACTTTTGTAGATCTATAATTGGAAACTGTTCTATGTTGTGAACAATGCACATATATTAGTTTAGCTATTAAATTGATGTATTCTGTCTTTACTGCTGACAGTTAAGGTTGATATATGTCGATTGCCTGAGCTAGTCATTGATGCAATCATTTCCACCTTTTGCTGCAGGGCTTTCTGGTAATGACTGCCTTCTGTCTATTGGTGCCAAATCTTTCTCTTGAATAGCTGTGTTTTCCTAAGAATTTAGAAATTTTTACCAGATTATCTAACAATTGGTGCCTTGTAAATGTTGTATACATTGTCATGCTTGTCTTCTTTGAATGTTTGTGAACTATATCAGAATCTTCAATGTATTCACATTTGAATTTTATTATAGCTTATATGTGCTCGATACTAAATCATATTTATCATTGATTGGTAGATCAAAACTATGAGCTAGGTCCGTTGGTTGAGCTGAAGTGGCAACAATTGCTTCTGATGCCTTTATGAGGTGAACCATTTTAACAGAGATGCTTTATGGATTATTCAAAAGGTGACATGAATAGGTTGAGATTTCCTTGAATAGTCTAATTCATTGGTGTGGAGAACAGGTTTAGTGTCTTTCTGTTGGCTGCTTTGACAGACACCCAAGACACTATTGCCGTGCATGCATCTGATGATATAAATTTCAGTCTACATGCATTTGTGCTGGTATCTGCTCAGCCTCTTTAGATGTTTTGATTGTGTATGTATCCTGTTTTTCTTAATACATTAGGTTAAATAAAATCATTCGGTTTCTCTGTCTTCCTGGTTAATGCATTGATAGCCATATTTGATGTTCATTGTGATGCTCTTGAATGAGCCATCCAGGAAATGGCTTTTATTTTATTGTCTTTCCCATCTGCAGTAGCCTTTGGTAGTCTTCTGTTGATGTATTCTCTTTCTGTTTACGTATAACTACCAGAATTATTGTAACCATAGTTCCTATCCACTCTGAAGCATTTTAAAATGATTAACAAAATCCATGAAACAATATGTTAAGGTCATTGCAGAAACTTGAATAGTTATTCCTGAACTTTTATAGACATTCTGTTTGTTAGACTGTCAGTTATCATCCATGCAAGGTTTGAGATTAACTCAAGTCACTTATTAATTTTGACTTGTAATGTTGGAAAAATAGAAAATTCTAAGAAGAAAAATGAGAAAGATTTTATGAAACATAGAGGCCTTTAATCCAACTTTAATATCTTTGAAGCTGTAGGTGATTATTTACAGCATAAAAATCTGTAAGAATTATTATGTACAGCATAAAAAATCTGTAAGATTATCAAGTATTTCTAACAAAATAATTGGAAATGGTAGAATGTAAGCTACAAACAGTGTGTGCAAAATGTAAAGATTCTAACGTTACCTTGGTGGGCTGCATCTTCTATCACTGTTTCTGCTCTCTGGTGTAACTTCGGTTTTCTCCTCCCATTTATTGTAGACTTGTCAGGTCGATGTGTTCTTAAATCCTATACTTTTGTGAGGTCAAAGGTGTGAATGACCCTTTGTCATGTTCCAAACTGTTCTGGGATTAAAAAGAGGATCGATGTTTAATGAAAATGCTGCAAGTACTCAAAACTGAGCTTTTTCCAGGCAAATAATTTCCTAACGTGTCCCAGTTATTATGTACATTTTATTTTTAAATTTTTCTGGGTGAAATTTAAGGTGGAGGCAGATGCGATGTATATCAGCTATCTAGACACACTATAAGTCTATATCTTTGTATCTAGTATCTTCTTCCTCTGGATGGAGAGTTATACTCCATTGCATATGGTACATTCATTGTGTGTTTTTTCTTCACAACAATCTGGTTGAGTCCCCTCCAGCAAAGCTGGAGTTATGCTAGTCCTATTGTATGTTAATGCCTTCCCATTTTGCCATGATTTAAAAGTGATGGTTAATTTTCTAGGGTATATGATAAATGGTGGGCAGGGGGCTACATAGCCGGAAGAAATTGTGGGGATATTGCATAGTTGACAGTATTTGCCACAACTTCTTTTTTGGTTCCCACGTTGCAACATTTCATATAGTCTACATTTCAAGCTTCATAAGAATGGCCAACTCAGTGGATCCTCTGCACATCCATGTGACATAGTCAGCCATATGTGGCTTCACCTCTGTAAGTTGGAAATAATATTTGTACAAAACTACTACTACACATTCAGTCAGAATTTAATTTAACCATATTACTCAATAGCTGATGGAAGTTAATTTAATCGATTTACTTATTTACTGGCATTCTGTTGTAGGCTCTATTTTGTCTGGGTGACGCAATAGTTCAAGTTCATTTCTTGATAAGCTTTTGGCATGGATATTGCTGCACCTGAAGCTTCATGTTTTTTTTTTCCGTGCATTTGGTTGTTGATAAATTTATATTCTAAAAAGGTTTGACTGGCATTATTATATTCTGATGCTTTGGTCACTGTTCTTAATTTAGTCATTTGTACTCATCTATTTCTCCTTGCCATCTTTCCATATGCGATGCCCACACTTTATTTATTTATTTATTTATTTTTTACTTGATTGGCAAATTCAGTCTATAGTGGATTTCAATCATAAATATTGAATCATGCAGCTATTGATTTTGGTCAAATAGGTCTGCCTTTACACTGCTAAATCATTTCATCTCTTTCTCATCTTGCATTCAGTATTTTACTTCTGAAAGATGTCCCATACTGCATGTGGAACTGGATGCTGCTTCTCTAATGAAGGCACTGTCTTTGATATGCGCTGAGCAGTTCCCTGATACTGAATATCTTATCTATACTTGGGCGAAAATGAATCTTGCAATCTAAAGTTATTTTGTAGCAGTGGTTCCATGTCTTACTTCCAACTTGGAAATTTGTCTCCCTTCTTCTGTAGTCTTTTCTTTTCAACGACGTTCTTAGGTTTAATCAGGTTTACTGACAAGCATTCCATTGAAGGCCTTGTAAAGCTGAGCACTCATGTATGATGCACTTTTATACTTGGGTTAAAATATGTATTACCGTCTGGCAGTGAGGTGAAATTTATTAACTTTGATTATTTATTTCAGCATAACATTTGATGAAATTTTGGTGCTTTAGTTACTGTTTCTTGTTATTTGTTATGTCCGCTACCAATTCTGCTGTTTCGTCTAAATGTAGCTAAAGTAACCGTTTATTTTGGCATGGATTCTTTTATGCAGAAGGAATCACCTATACATGACTAGGTTTCCCCCTTGGGTATCTGCTGTGGATGTAATATTCACTTGACTGGCTGCCCTACCGCATAAAAACAAAATAGCGTCCAAAAGAAACCCGTTAGATGATCTATGTTCCTAAAGCGTAACTATGTCCTCAAATGCTGTTTCGGTCACCTCTTGTATATCATTTGAATGAATATGAATAAGGACTTTTTATTAGGAAAATGTAGGAATTTGATGTGGAGAATACATGTTTGCCAACGTACATAGGTCCACGGAACTTGTCTATATCTACCTTATTTGTTGTATCAACTGTATAAAACAGTACAAGAACCTCTTAATATAGGAAATTGTTACCATCAGCATTTTGTGTCGTTCATCAAGTTCTGATTTCGTGATTTCCCCAAGAATATTACTGTCAAGAGAAAAGGAGAGTTTTATATATTAGGACTGACGTATTTTGCAGTTTTATTGTTTTAGTAGGAAAAAGATATTTCAATGCCGATTTAGGTCTATATCTCTTATATTATCTATATCTCGTAAGATGATTCTTCTTTTTCAAGTTAGAAGTCGTTGATGCATGTGAAGCCTAATACTCCTTATGAGTTGATTATCTGCCAGACTTGAAGAGCCATTGGCGTGCTGGCGTGCTGACGTCTTTAGACCTCATACGACCTCATCGGGTACGAATGCCCGCCTATTTGGATCGAGATCCAAAAGATAATTGAATTTTCTGCGGCTTCCTTGTATGTATGGGGGGAGGGGGGCCCGGGACCCAACAGCCCACTCTTTGTTTCTTGCACTGCCCACCAACCGCGTTCCGGCGCTTTCTTCTCCTCTACTCTACTGGAGAGGGTAGTGGGGGCCTCACCGGGCTGACCATACCACGAGGTGACAGCTAAAGGTGACACTGACGGTTGGGGGGGCGCTGCCAACCTAAGGAAAATTTGGCTGGGGATACGGCCAGCCTGTTTTGGTCAATCATGGATGACTTTCTTGTAGGGTCCAAGCATGTGGTGGGCGCCACCGGGCAAATTCACATGGCATTGTACTGCGTGAGCATGGATAATACTTGCGCACTGTAGCATTCTTTCACTTCACTGGGGAGTAACGGATGTCAATCCGGCATAAACACGGGAGTTTCAGCCTTAGCCTGACTCGACCCGCATGATGTGTTATACTTTGGCATGTGGGTAAGCTTGTTTCTTGATTCTATAGACTGAGCTAAAAGCTGGAGCTGCCGTCTGAGGCAAAGACCTGAGCCCAAACAAGGACTTACTACACTTGATTTTAGCCAAAAGGCCTAGAAAGGTATAGCCAGAAGGTCTCTTGTACCTTTTTCTCTGTCATTAGGTACAGGTTCCTTAGTCTCCCGAGTCCCAATTCGCAGAAGTCTGGAAAGGGCTATGTACAGTAAATACTCTTAATTTCAATGATCATTCCTAATGGGTGGTGAAAATGAATCACATCATAAAAAGGTGCAACTGGTTGTCACTCTAAGAATGGTTGCATGTCTCAATTGGAACAGGAATCCTAGATTTCATGCATTTAGTTGATGAAAATCCTATTCGTTTTCACCCCTGTACATGATATCTTTGATAGCAGTAGATGCATGTGCTTGTTTCGCAGAAAGGTGACATGGTAGGAGGGCATTTAACGTGCAGGGTAGGAAGAAAGAGGGGAAAATGTGGGAAACCCAAGAGGGCCCCTACTGAAATTTGGCGCACATTACGGAGAGAGAGAGAGAGAGAGGGAGGGAGAGAGAAAAAGATGGCGCGGCATGGATAAGTGACACGGCTGTCTGAAGAGGACATTTGCGAAACAATGTCAATATGACCCTCTGTGCTTACCTTTTTCGCTTTTTCAAATGTTTGGTTTCAATACCTTTTAGCTTGAGAAAGAGAACTAAAATTCTAATCCGATGGTCTTGAGTCCTGACGCAATGCCGTCAGAACGATATTGTTGAAGTGTCGGTTTGTTCAGCTGATAAATATTGTTACGGATTGGCCTCATTTTATGAACTAGAAAACACTTTAGAATATTTTAATTAATTTTAATAAAAAATATAAAAATTGAAAACTTTTCGTCCTTGTAGCCGTACGGTGCGATATTGATAATGGTACTTAGACTTGAAGGGAATCGGAAGTAGGATGGGTAAGTAAGCGCACAGATTATTAAATATGAATTGGGTTCAATAAGAAAGACAGTGAGAGAGAGCAACACCACGATTAATTGTGTTATCACACGCAAACACACACGTTATGTCTCTTCCTGATACACTTTGTTACATTTGTGACCACATTCTTCTTATACTCTTTTACAAAAGATTGTGCGATTGATTTATTCTTTGTCTCTCTTTATTGTCCGGTCGAATTTGAGTCTTTTTTTTAAAACTTTGTCTTCGCGGATGAACTCAAAGAATCAATTCCAGAGGTCTACAATGGAATTGTTGAAATTTGTTGCATGAATTGAATTGTTACAATTTTTAATAAATTTAAATAATGTAAAACTGTGATCTTAAAGTACATCGAACTTTGACAATTTATTTTTGAAACATTTATGGAATGCCAAGTTCCTGGATCGATATATATATATATATATATATACCAAACTGATGCACATGACAGGCAACTCCTAGTTCCTAGTTTATAGTTGCTTAGTGCATATATTTTAAGGACACATGGGCACATGGATTTTAATTTGTCCAATTTGTTCCGATTAAGATACACGTATTTTATCCGGAGACAAGATCTAGACTGTACGATTGTGATGTACAAGTAGTCTTTCTGTGGACATCAACATCAAAAGCCGGTAACATATTAAAAATTGTGCAACTTTACAAGATCTAGCTCAAGTCAAAAGGCATTATTCTTTCTTGAAACACGAGACAAAAGAAACACGGAAGATCCTTTAACTACTTCAAAACAAAACCAAAGGGCCGTAACGTACTAAGCTTGCTGCCACAAATAAAGAAGGTATTGAGCATAATTTTCCATCTCAATCGCTACAGATATACTCTCAACGGGTTCATGGACCTACGCTCTAGAATTTGTTCTCGACGGACCAGATTTGGGCATCTTTTCTTCGTACTGGCTTGTTTCTCTGAGCACGGATCGTCACCCTTACCAGTTACATAGATCCTAGTGGCCTATTCTCTTGAAAGAAAAGTTGCCTAAGTCACCCACATATACACGCACAAACACGCATTCTGGTTGTTAAAACTCATTGTCTGCAAATAACTTTTTATCAAATCTAAACAAAAGATATGATCGTCAGGTCTGCAAAACGTGAAGATTGGAGATCTGAAATCCTGATGATCTCAGGCTTTGTTCGTGTTCTTTTCTTCCACTTCCTTTCTTTTGTGGCTCATTTTTCTTTCATTTGTCCCTCAAGCCTCCTGTACATATTATCACCACCGGCGCAAATAATGAGCAAATGTTAATGAAAACTTTGGAGCAGATCTCTCTTTTTCTCATTATTTTACTTAAGTATATTTTCCTCTGATCCTTGGATATATTTTTGTTTGCAATTAATCTATAACGTCTTTAATTTTTTGACTCTCCAGAATGTTCTAGCAAAGAAATTGACGAACCAACCATGTTGCCGACACTGGCCGAGAGAGCCGTGTTCAGGACGAATGGTGAAGGCTTTATCTGATTTGCGTGCGGAGGAGCAGTTGGTGGTACTGCTGCAGGTGCCGCCGCTGCCTTAGAGTGGTGGCGAAGTTTGCAGGTGGGGGCAATCCCGTCCTCCGCCAAAGTCAAAAGACAGATTCGTCATCTTGTCGGCAACTCACGAACCCGGAGGACCGTTGCCGCGCGAACGTGGTAACTTGCCCGCTACTTCACCTCCAACGGTCAAAAAAGCACGACTCAACAAACTTTCTCGTGACCAAAATACCCTTTCCCTTGCACCGCCTTCGCATCGATGCACCTTTCGCCTGCGCATGCCGATCGCCGAAAGACGCCTTTCACACCCTCACGGTTGGCTTTCAATAGAAGCCATGACTCGATATAATTATTGGTCGCCCTTTGACACAGGTTCTGCAAATAATTGAGAAGGATGTCAAATCCAACTTGGCAACAGACCGGGAAAAGATCCAAGAATATTATGAATGGGCGACAATTTTTTTTTTTTTTTTTGGTTTTCTCCTCCTATTGGCGGTCAGGAGAAAGGGAAGTTCATAGCAGTTTATATGGTAAGAGAAGAATTTGGATATTCAACTCCTGATATTTTTCTTTTGTTTGAATATTCTACGCCCCGTTTTTAGACATCAAGATGTCAACGAGTTGAATTCGAATTGGATGTAACTTTCATCATACCAACTTCCACCTATTAGATTATGTAAATAGAGAAATTCTATACAAATATCTGAATCTAGCTTTCAAATTCACCTCGAAATGCAATCTAAAACTCACTTTTAAATTCACATCCGAATTTGCATTATGATATGCTAAGAACCGAATTCTAAAATATAGATATTAACAATAGGAAAATTTAACTGGCCATAGTAGTGCTTATAGCATATTCATTTAAAATGGATTCCAAGTTTGATTGGATATTATTTCTTAAGACTGAATCTGGTCCATTTTCTTAATTGGATTTTTTACTTGAAACCTGACTCAGTTAAAGCAATTAGGTCGGGTATTCCATCCAATTCCAGACATCCCCAAATTAGACGTCTTAAGAACCAGAAGCAGAAGTCCTATTCTTAGGTACTTCAACTTCCATGAGTGAGAATCCATCAACCTCTTAGAGACCACGCCGACCCTGAAAGAGTTTAGCTGAACGAAGAAAACCTCTTTATACTCGACAATCTCCTAACCAACTCCTTAGATTATTGAATTGAACAGATATAAACTTGATTCCAGCCATGAACTACTTGGTTTAATTTCTAGGCGCTAAAGGTAGGTGCACATACATGCATCAAGTATGAATGCAAAGTCAAAGTAAAGTTTGATGTATTAACTTTAGTGGCCCGCAGCAGCCCCCATGCATCCCTGCCACTGGACTACCTGTGCCAGGACCAGAGGGTCAGTTGAATGAATGTCCTTGAGAATTTTACACTTTGAGCAAGCAGCTAACTCTCTCGGCCAATGGTAGTTGGATCCTAAAAAAGGAAAAAGAAATCGAAGATAGGTCTACTGATTGATCGCCAAAAAGAAAAAAACAGAAAAAGAAAAGAACTAAAATCTACAGGAACAAAAATGCCTCAGCTTTCAAAAGGGATAAGAGATAACGTAAGATAGTACTAGTTAACTTGTTTAAATGCAACTACCGTTGTTAGGGAAAACAAAGCCTGCCTTTTCCTGACACAGGTTTTTTTTTTCTCATTATTTTTCAGAAAGTAACTTGGTGACTGAATTTATCTACAAAAAGACTTGTATGGGACTCTTGCATTACCAGCTAAGGGGTTTTTCACCACCAAGACTGTGTCTAATTCTTGCATCTTGGTTGCATCCAGTAGTTGACATGCATGACAGGAAGAAAAGTTATTACTCCCATGTGAATCTTTTGGAACTAGCAAAGATCTTGTTCAATAATTAGATTGACTAATTTTACAAATGTCTAGATTCAGACTAAGGGTCGATTTTGTTAGCATTCCTACTTCAAGTTAACGTGACTAAGCACCTGGTTGGAACTAATTTCAATTTGAATGTACATGCATTTGCATTGCTGTGATAGCATAGTGTAGAATTACACATTTTCAGTGGGCCAGAGGCCAAGTTCATTAGGTTAATCCATTCGGAGACGAAACAGGAATACTATGCTGCTTGGTTAACCACTCCTTGACTGAAAATTAATAAAATAATTCTGCCATAAAATATTTCTAGTTGGCCGCGCAGAAATAGCCCATGTCTGAAACAGTTATTATTATGCCTTCCTCTGTCGCTCTTCTAACCAAGCTCATGACTTCTCTAAGGCAATGTCATATGATTTAGTGGAGATCATCATTAATGGCGGACTTCAACATCTACCAACTATCGTGAGAGAAGAAGATCAGAGGCCAAATTCCAAGCAACAAAGAGAGAGAAAAAAAAAACAAATGAAAGATTATCAACCTTCTGCGATATGATTTTAAACCACCATCTTGAATTTTCATCTTAAACCACCTTCGAGTGGCAAACAGGAAGGGCACATGGTTGTTGTCGAGTAGTTATATATCATTTATTCCCCAAGTTTTTGCCCTGAAAGCAGCACAGTCTGGAAGAAAAAACTGAAATGGCACCTCATTGTTCCAATTATTGCTTCTATTATGGTTAGTTAAGTTGAGGAAAAGTCCCTCTTCGGACCGGATCATATATTGGCAGCTGCCGTCGTAAGAGCCTGCTACTACATTATCCAAAAGGGAAAGCTAATCAATCTTTATCGGATGTATTAAAAGAAATCGGGGAAGTGGATAATTTGCGACTAAATTACAGAAAGATCTTCGTGTTCGAAAATTAGAAAAGGAACATTGATATGATCATCAGAAAATTGGGATACCTTCAAAATATTTCCTAGTTTGATGCGATGGCCATGCAGAATCAGTATTTGACACAAACGTATTAACTTTTTTTTATCGTACTTGTATGACTGGTTATAAGGATCCAAACTTGACAATTACTGGTACGTTAAGTCCTGAATTATATATCAACCTTTTTTTTTTTTTTCTGTTCACTTTTATTGCTTCTGTTGCAATATTAGTTATGTTGAGAGGGGCATAGCATAGTTGGGCAGCTGAGGACACATCTTCTATTCGATAACTGAGGACACATTTTCTGTTCGATTTCTATTGATGCTACCATTAGAAACGATGACATACAGAGACATTCGAGTTAAACAGTCTACTGTAAAGGTTGAATAAGAGGGGTGGCTTCACCAAGTTATTTAGTGACAAGTCTTTTAAAGGAAAAAGTGTAGGAACATGAGCCAGAGCCGAGAGGATAAGAGAAAAGCAAGTCTTGAGATTAATTAGTGGGGGGAGAGAGAGGGTCAGTTCCATCTCTAATGCTAGACCATTTTCTTGAATACATCTCATGTTGGGACACGAGAACAACTGACGTGCTCCCAAATTCTTCACTGCCTCACGTGCACGTTACCCCACCATTCACCAAAACCCACCAATTCCCAGACCAGCCCAGGAAATATCGAGATACTGCCAAAACCAGCATCAGGAAACCGCTTTCTTCCTTTGAAAAAACCTCATCTCTCTCTCTCTCTCTCTCTCTTTCTCTCTTCCCCCCCCCCCCCCTCTCTTCTTCATGAAGTTTTAGTCCTTGAGAACATCGTTATTGGTTGTGTTTGTATGGTACGTCGCACGATCCTCAAAACAAAGGGAAGTGATCTGAGTTTTTTTTTCCCCCCCAACAAGATCGCCTTTATACACATTCAGGCAGTACAGTCCTTTCAGTTCTTTGCGTTTTCTGTTTTGGTATCTTTTGGATCTTTCTTTTTTATAAAATTTTCTTCGGTAGTGCTTATTCAACAATCGGATGAATTTAACAAAAGTTTGCGAACACTGAGTAGTAGTACAACAGCCACCTTTAGGCTGCTAGACTCTCTCTCTCTCTCTCTCTCTGATCAGCAAATGTTAGCTCCTTTTCTAAACGAGTTGATAATGCTCTCATCATCTTGTTCCATTTTCTTCTTTACGTGGTTCTTGGTATTTCCTTGTCATCCTTTTTCAAGTTTCAACTATGGCTTGGCATGTGGTCTAAAGTCTAAGCTCTCTCTTTCTCACTATTGGGGAGAGGGGGCCTTTTCCTTTTGCTGGGGATCAGATCATGTGGAAGAACTTCCTTTTTTGGGCAAAAATAAATAGATAAACGAACTGCTTCTGTTCATTTTCTGAACGAGCACTATTTTGCTGGACCTACTGTTCCCTTGTTTCCCACTTCCCCTCTTTCGCCGGATAGAACCCAATCCGAACCGAAGAAAGAACACATGCCCTTCCTTCTCCCTGCCATCGTCGCCTTTCCAGCCTTATATAGGGACATAGAAGAAAATCTCCCTGCTTTTTTTCTTTTGGCCAGAAGAGCCTAAAAGCCAAAAACTCAAGCCGACTCGTCACGGCAACCGAACTGCTAGATTCCTTCCCACCGCCTGTCCTGTCTGCTTCGTAGGTCTTTTCTTGGATTGTCGTTCTTCTTCTCCTTCTTCTTGTTATCGAGAGAGAGAGAGAGAGAGAGAAAAAGAGAGAGGTTTTCTCCTCTCCATGGTTTTGTCGGGCAGTTGTTTTTGAAGGAGAAAGAAGGATCGGTGAAGAAGGGAGAGCTGGCGAACAGGTGGTGGTCGGGGAATGTGGGGCTCGGAGGGGCGGACCACGCCATAGCCTCCTCCGGCCTCCACCTCCACACCTCCGAAGTCGACTCGGCGGGACGGCCGGGACTCGGCCCGCCGAAGCTCGATCAAGATACCGCCACTAACGGTGGCAACGACGAGGAGGA
This sequence comes from Nymphaea thermarum, assembly GCA_011799765.1. Taxonomy (NCBI): domain Eukaryota; kingdom Viridiplantae; phylum Streptophyta; class Magnoliopsida; order Nymphaeales; family Nymphaeaceae; genus Nymphaea; species Nymphaea thermarum. The sequence goes on along the minus strand of JAANDH010000202.1, from coordinate 204,280 downwards.
GAACGACGCAGCGCGGGGGACTACTACCGAGCACGAGCAGGCAGACCACGCGACGGGGGCAGAGGCGGTGGTGGAGCCAGGCCCTCGCCGTCCGCGCGGCCGTCCTCCCGGATCCAAGAATAAGCCGAAGCCCCCCGTCGTCGTCACGAGAGAGAGCCCCAACGCCCTCCGGAGCCACGTTCTCGAGATCAGCAGCGGCAGCGACGTCGCCGAGAGCGTCGCCGCCTTCGCGCGCCGCAGGCAGCGAGGCGTATGCGTGCTAAGCGGCAGTGGCGTCGTCACCGACGTCACGCTTCGGCAGCCGGGCGCACCCGGTGCGGTCGTGGCGCTTCGGGGCCGGTTCGAGATCCTCTCCCTCTCAGGCGCCTTTCTTCCGGCGCCCTCTCCGCCAGGCGCCACGGGACTCACGGTCTACCTGGCGGGGGGGCAGGGACAGGTCATCGGCGGCTGTGTCGTGGGTCCGCTCGTCGCCTCCGGCCCCGTCATCGTCATCGCGGCCACCTTCACCAACGCCGCGTACGAGAGGCTCCCGGTGGAGGAAGAGGCGGAGAACCAGGCAGCGCAGCAGCAGCAGCAGCAGTCGTCTCCTGGCGGTGTGAGCACTTCGCAGAGCAGCGGCGGCGGTGGGGGGAGCGGCGGGCAGCAGCAGCAACGCGATTTGGCAGAGCCTTCGTCGTTGCCTATCTATAATCTGCCACCCAACTTGCTGTCTAATGGGCAGATGCCGCATGAAGTCTACGGTTGGGCTCCTTCACGTCCGCCACCACCATACTGATTCTCCTTTCCTTTTTGTGCAACTTTTAAATGGTTCTTTTGTTCATTTTTTAGAGCGGTAATTTTTCTCTTCTCTTCTCTTCTTTTGTGTGCTGGCTACATGTTTGTGAGGCTTCGTGGGTGATTGGGTGTGTACAAATAGTCCTAACGACAGTCACTTTTCCTTCAATTATTTGTTCCTTGTTATTTTTGGCTGTTCAAGAATCTTAGACTGATGGTGCTTCCCGAGTTGTTATATGAATGAACGAGAGATGCGTTTGTGCTTACAAGTGCGAACGGCAATCTAGAGAGAGAGAGTTGCTTACTTCATAAGACATTCTATTCTTTGTTGGAATAAAAATTTTTGGTGCTTCAATTTTCCGAGGTTAAGTTGACGAAAGATGGTGCAACGGTGATCAGTTGTCGAAAATGACTATGGGGAGAAACTGGGAGCTATTTCGTTCGTCTTCCTCTCCTTGTTCGTTCTAACTTCCGCGACTGAATGCATCATCACCAACGAAAATTGCTCCTCAAGTTTCTTTTTCAAGATGTGAGCTTCTGGGCCACTGAGGTCTTGCTTTCTTTATGCTGAGCACATGTCATCGGAAAGATGGACGAAGAAAGAGGCGGAGGAAGGAGAAGAGAGGATAAGAGAGGAGGTAGGGTTCAACAAAACAAAGTTATTAGGGCTGTTGACAAGACAGAAAGAATCTATGGGGAGTGGGATGTTCACGTTGATGCTTATCTGAGAGCCCTTTGAATGATTGCAGTTCATTTTGATTGAACGAGCCGAGTGGATAAGTGTGGATGCCACAGGATCTCCGTCGGGTTTCTCCATTGGTTGACTGGGTTATGACAGCCGCAGGCAGCAACAGAAACTGTGGGCTTATCTTCTGATTTTAAGCCGGCGGTGCACAACGAGCTAGCTGAGCAGACACATGCTCAACGTTCAGGAAACCAGTCAAATCTCCACGAAGCCCCAGATTAAACCAAAGTGTGCTCGTTTCGTGATGTCCAATAGCTGCCTGATGCATAAGCATTGATTCATGAGCATTGAGCTTTTAAAAGAAACTGGTGTGGGTCCTAAATTCCGAATCTCATTTAGTTTCTTTCTCATAAACAATCTAGCAGGTATCTAATCGGCTTGAGCTTTGTTCGTTTTGACCACGAGAGTTTAAAATTAATTATGTGAAGGAAAGAAGCTGGAAAATGCCGCCGAGCTCGTCTAATCCTGAACCAATCAGCATGCACTCCTAACTGGAACCATTAATAAAGACCAAGATCCTCCCTAGCAGCAGCCTATTCCTCATTCCGTAATCTGCTTTAGAAACTCGTCATCGCAATTCATTCCATGAAATGAAACCTCTTAGATGGTGCCAATGGCCCCTTCTGATATACCAATAGCACATGGATTTAGTGTAGAACGAACCTTGCTACCTGACATTACCCTACGAGTGAGTATGCCCGCTATCTCCCAAAGATCCCTTTTTTGCCAGTTTTTGGTCATGATGATAAGGATGACGAAAGACCCTGGATCTGCCCCTAGTCTTGCTACTTTCGACGCTCAGCTTCCTCTTGGTCGCGTCTCCACAAGGCATGTATGTATATCGGTGGTTTGAGCAATTATCAAAAGTTTACGTCTCAAGGGTAGTCCTTCTAAACGTCCCTTCTCATTAAAAGGACAAGACTAAGAAAGGGTCTTTGATTTGTTTTTCGAAAGAATTAGTGCCATGATTTTGCATTCTTGCAGGGATGAAGCTGGGGACTATTTTATCTAAGAGAATCATGGCGAAACATTCATTGATGTTTCTCCCTTTCATTTGATGCAAGTAACATACAGCCATGAGTTCTTGAACAAGATCAGAGGATCTGCCCCCTTACAGGGCCACCCCAATGGGGCAGAAGGTTGCAGAGTTACTACCAAATGACCCTCCTGATTCATGGTACTGATAAGTTGCTGCGATTTACACCATTCGAAGCGGCCAAGCCGTGTGCATTTGATCTTATTCTACAGTTTCCTGTGCATGTTGTGACTCTTCTTGTTTCTAAGATGGTCATGTATTTATGAGAACTGCCATAGGCATTCTGGCATCTGGTAGTGGATCTGTTTTGCCACCGTAATTTTATGTTGCTTTACTTTACTGTCTTCTCTTGTACTTTTACCAAGCGATAACTTTCGATCGGCCAAGTTGGTACAGTGCTTAGTCGCGTCGTCACTGGCCGCGCACAGACGATATCACTGTACCACCACGTCCTCATTCTCCAGTACAGTCACCCTGTAGCATGTGCCTTGCTTTCTGGATTTTCTTAGTATATCTTATTTTGTAATATTTTCCCTGAAACGTCATATCTTTTCATCCCAAGATGGACGGCTTACCAGAAGGTGTCAGCCCTTAGTATTTGGTCATCTTTCGGCAAATTGTATTTGGTTTCTGTCAGAGATTTCGCGGTCGTCTTATAGTACAGTAATTTGACTGCGTTTTGTTATGGAAATTATCACATACATACGTGAGATCCTCTCGTCTCCGATCGAGAAACTACAACCATCTATCTTTTTTTTTTCACATTTTAAGAGAAATTTTGTGCAAATTAATATATGTAATGTTTGACTTTTCGGTGCAGACCTTAACTGAAGCTCTGAATCAATCGAAAGTATCATGAGCAGGTTGCAACCAATAAAGCTTTTTGCTTTCTTTTTGAAAGCCAGTCAAAGGGAAACCTGAACCCGAACTTTCTGAAGATCAGCAGTACTGGTAAATTTTTACTAAAAACTCATCGAGTCTACTAACTCGCAGAGAGTAGCTGATAGAGTCCAACATCACTTAGGCTTCGGCAAGTGGTGATTCTTGACTACCTGATGTACTGGGAAGCCGACAGCACTGTGCCAACTTCCCTTTGAATTTAGCTGCATAAATCTTTACCTGCCATTACCTACGCGCCTCTCTCGCTTAGAGCTCTAAGGGCGCCGCCCTTTTGACAGGGGGGTTTGAACTTTGAAAGCACAGCCTGTGGGTCTTTATTAATGTCTCTCTCAATGGGGAGGCGGGAATAATCAAGGCGGGCTGTAGTTGTTGAGCAGAAGAGTCTGTTTACAGAAGGTCCTGTACAACAACTATTTCAATGTCAGTGATCGAGACTTTCGAGCAAGAGATGATGTAAGGGCAATAGTTTCTCAACTCCCATTTATTTTACAAGCTTTAAATACAGGACCGATCATTGTACGCCTTTTTTTTTTTTTTTTTCCTTTTCAAGTTTTGGATTTAAGGAAGATCTTCACAAGTTACAGATCTGATCACTCAGGCAGGTTCCTAGATAAACTCGGGTACATGGAACTCTTATTTTAAAGATGTTGCCCTAATTGGGTGCAGAATGTCAATAGAGTCATGTGCAGTGGGTCTGTTCAAGTACCATATTGTTGGCCCCTCGACTGCACAGTATTTTATAGGGAAAGAAAGATCCGGTTTGGTTACTTAAATTTTCTCTTATAGCAGGTGAGATTTCAATAATTGAGCAGATCGCGAGTCAAGAAACCGTTGAGTCTAAAATCGAGAACATGATTTGAGTTTGGCTTCTTCGCAGCTGAAAAACCCAGATCTCCCAAACGAGGATGAATAATCTCTTCAACCTTGTTGGTGAAATTCATTGTGCACGCGGACTCTGGATCAATCTTCGTTCTGGCAATGGAGTTTCTGCCTTACATGAGCTAAAATGGAGATTAATCCTCACTCCCCACTGGTGTTCCAAGACATTTCTAATCATCCCTCCACTTGTTTGGACTCTTTTAAGGTGTGATTAAATGCCTCGAATCAAAGCATTGTTACCACTATATGAAAAGGATGCCAGAAGCGATCGTAAATGGGACTCCAACAGTCAAAATATTAATTCATCAGTGTTGGCGATGGGATCTGGCGAAGCGGCATAAAGCAAAAAGAGAAATACAAGCAGGGAACCGATGTAAAACAGGCAGCGGAACTAAATCAGGGAAGTGAATTTTTGTAAAGTTAGGAAAGTGGGTTTTCTGGTAGCCGTGCATCAATATCCAAGCCGGCAAATTGGATCTGTTGTTACAAATATCGTTCTTGAGAAAATCTGGGCGTGGGTTTTCTTGGGTATCTTTCAGTGGAGTTGTTCAGGTAAATCTTGGACAAATCTCGACAATTTTTTTAAAAAAATAAAAAATATTTAAAAATAATAAAATATTTAAAAACATTAAAAATTCAAAAAAATAAAAAATATATAACATCTCCGGAAAAGAATTGCGACACTTTCATTTTTTGGCAAGATTTTCAAAATCTCACCATTTTTTTTCTCGTAAATATCGTGAGATTTTCGCGACATCTCACATTTATTGGAGCAATGCGTCAATACCACCAAGCCATTTGCAGCAAGGCGTCAATACCACTAGGCGTTGACCTCAGGCCCACGCAGAAATCCAGGATTTCTCAGATGAGATGTGTCCTAAATCTTAAGCACATGATCAAAATAGATAATGTTTCAATTCCTTGAATCTAGTTAAGGTCTAAAGAATTTTAAAATTTCCACTTCCCAGTATCTGAATATATATATATATATATATATATATATATATATATATATACATATATATATATATATATGTATCAAACTTTGGGACGAAGTGTGTGCTTGATTGCCCAAAAGATCATAGTTGCAAAACTTGTGAGTAATTGGAAGCCCCATACATTGGTAAAACCTGAAGAATGTAGTATAACAGAAGTTCTTACGACCATTTTCGAAATGGGTATTGTAAAACTCGAATCATCTTTCCTTCTCAAACTGGTTATCCACGCAATCAAACAAGGAACACGGCCTAAAAGAGGAGCCAATAGGATATATGGCTATTGATTCTCAAGCACTCGACAGAAGGTCCAGATGGAGAATCGGGAACACGTAAATATGCATTCAACCTTAAAAGTTTGTATATTTCTTCAAGGTCTTCATATGCCTCCAAAATCGTCTAAGAGGAGATTGCCGGTTGGAAAAAAAAAAAAAAAAACTCTTTCAAGCTAAAAACGAAGTCAGAATGTTGGTTAAACAAGACGAAGTCAGAATGTTTCCACCAAAAGAAGGGCGAATCATTTTTCCCAGATTGGCTATTTCTGAGAATTTGTTGTAGACAGCCAGCTTCACATATGGAAGTAAGAGTAGTCCTATAGTTTTGAGCTGTCATCTCAAATCGGCAATAATTTGGAAAGTATTGAGAACTCCCCAATGCCACAACTACCACTTTAACTTGTAGAGTTGCATCAATTCGTTCCAGGTGCTGAAGAATTCTAAGTTGTGGAGGGTGGTAGGGAGGCATTCTCAAATGGTTTTTTGTGGCCTAATGAAATTGTTTGTGTTTGTGAGTTTGTGTTAGGACAACTCTTAGATGGTACTGAAAAAAACTCTATTTCAAAAATGTTCTTTTAGTACAAAAGTTTGAAGATGGCTAAAACTCCAATTGCATTACCACTTTTATCTGGAGTCGAGATTCAGATTGCAAAATCTTTGAACTATTCGCAACTAGTTTCAATTTTGAGCAAACAATTGTGAACCAGAACTCAGTAAATCATTGCTATGGCTCATCTGACCCACAGTAGACATGGATTGTACGTGCTGAACGAATATAAATTGGTTAACCTGTTCAACTAAGCGCTTGCTCAATTTACAAGGCAACCAAATCGTATCAGTTTTAGTAAGTTGGGTAATTAAGAAGAAGAATAATGCACTAGGTTGGGGAGGAAAAATTCTAGCATTCTGTTCTTTGTTGTTTGTCGTCGAGAGCATCAATTAGTTCGTTCCTTGTTGTTTATCGCGCATCTTTGGCAGCAAATGTTGTTGGTTTCTTAATTTGTATATTAGAGGGCTTAGTAAACTAAGTTAAATCCCGATGCCTCAACGAACTGGTTCCGTTGACACAGACTGATGTTAGTGGTGATATCACCGGGCTGTGTCATCTGCACATCCACAGACTCCTCTTGTGTCTCTCTTCATCGTCTTGGCTTTGTTGATCCCGTATTCCCTGCCATGACTCGTATTGGTGCTCTCAAACTCCCCAAGGAGGCTGGCAACCTGGATCAACCTCAGCTGTTACAACGAACAATTTGCTATGTTTCCAGTTGATGCAATGTTAGACATAAAAGTGCATATTAGATCATCAATATTTCAGAAACTTTTATTTGCAATTGGCACTGTGTGATTGTACTGTCCTCTTGTGTGTGTACTATGCATTTGTTTGCTTGATAGGTGATTTCCAATCCCTAAGAGGGTTAGAAACATGATGCATATCAGATTTTTAGTAAATAAAAAAAAAATCTTATTTGACTGTGTTGCATAAGCAAATCTTTCCAAAGCTAAAGTCAAGTTAGCAAATATAAATTAGAACTATAACTTAGAAATCAAATATTTGAATATAAAACCACTTGATGCACATTATTTTAGTTTCTACTTATAAATGTGTTGCATTGTACCATATCTATTGGATCATATAGAGAAATCAAGCTCACATCTTTATGAGTTTTTGTTGTGAATATAGTACTATTATGATCAATGTTTTGTTAAATGCATTTTTATGTCATCACTTTTTTGAAAAGCTTTCACATTGTACACTGGATCCCATAACATACCTACATATTACAGACTTCTAAACATGAAGGAACTATTCAAACACAATTTTTTTTTAGGTAAAACGATATATTTAGTTCATAAGTTATTCATTTATGTCTGCATTAAGCATACACCTATGCCTAGGACTCAAAAACTCATCATGACAACCAAAGAAAAATTGATTCTACAGTGGTATCTAGAATTAACTATGAAACAAAAAAATTCTTTTACCACATGCACAAATCTGTTTGTACCAACATATCTCTTCATGGAGTGTGACGTTGTACACCAAGGAAAATGTGTAAATTTTTTTTTGGCTTTTATGTTAATACAAAACAACATTCATAAGCAACCAGAATTATGATAACAAACATGACCTTGAATCCAATTCCAAAAAAATCCTATAAGGCCTATCGTGTACATGTTAATGACTGGAAACAATGAAGATCAAAATTATCTGCCTCAAGAAGTTCAATTCTTGTACAACTCACTCTTGAAGATAGCTGTTGGGAAATTGCATGCATTTGCCAGAGACTTGCTATACGCAAGCTATCATTTGTGTTCATGCATCCTGCTGATCCACAATCCTAGATAAGTGGATCAAGGATTATGTAAGAAACAAAAACTGTAGATTTAGAGACCAAATGCCTCTTACTGCACACATATAACAAGTATACTATTGATTTCCTACAAAATCAAGAGACCAAATGCCTCTTACTGCACACATATAACAAGTATACTATTGATTTCCTACAAAATCAACTATCCAGATTATGGAAAATAATTATCTAGGAAATAAGAATGAGAAACAGATAGCTACTTTGTAAAAAATTAGTCCACCAGATTTATTGATGATAAGAAGACTGTAAATAGCAGCCACGAGATTGACATGAAAACAAATGAAAAGTCAATCAACTCAATAATGAAACAATTTCCATGCATGTCAAGAGTCAAATAAAGGAGACAAAGCACAAAGTAAAAGCAAGTTGAGCTACTCAAATTCTTTCATATCCTTTATAACTGTAGACTACATGTTGAAAGCTCTAAGGATATTCTAAACCCTCAAGTATGTGCTATCTTTGCACATCACTCTTAGGTCTTATCATATGCAGAGAACAAGAGAATAATCAGTAGTTCCCTTCGAAGAAAACTGAATAAGTAGCTTTTAGCCATCATCAAAGGAAAATGATAACAAAGTATAAAAGTATAAAGAAGAGAAACATATCCACAGAATCACAAACTGTAGATAGTTGAACTTACGTTTCAAAACCTTGAGAAATAAAAAATCACGATTAACTATTGATTTGATTACCTTCTAAAAGTTAAGATGTCTTCAACTCAATGTCAATATATTTATAAAATGACAGATTTAAGAATTTCAGCCGTTTCAATGTCATGATGGATGAAGATTTCATTCACCATTCTATGAAAAATGATTTGCTCTGGAGCTAATTGATTCACCTTTTTCATGGTTACTAAGAAAAAGCTCATCAATAGCTAGAAAAGAGAAAAGCACTACAAATCAATGCGATAAAAATTAAAGTCATGCCACAACTATTGGCCATAACAAATAGGAGTAGATCTGCTTACAAATATTACAACCTCGTTTGCTAACATTAAAAGATCTCAACATTTCTATGTATATGACATAGAAAATGAAAATTATTTGAACAAGTTGCTTGCTCAATAATGATAAAATCATAAAACTAATGAAGAGATCTCCAACAAAGAAAAAGCACCAATGAAAACGAACAAAGACTTGAATACTAGTTTATGACTTCATGGTTCAACTACAAAAAATATGTGCACAACCTAGTTCGATCATTCTGGAAACTGTTGGCAGAACGGAAAAAGAACGACACAAATCCGGTGAGGATTTGCAAAAGAAAACCTACCCAACTCCCTCCATGATATCAACTTTGCTACCAATAGATCAAATATCTAGGGAATTGGGTAAAGGAAAACAAGGACTACTTAATTCTTATTCAACTAGAAAACATGCTAGGTTGGACATAGAATAGATAACTAGAAAATCTCAAGCACGAAAGGCAAAAATCATAGGTGAAAATGAAAATTGACTTGATCTGATAAAAATTGGTTGTATACATTACAAAACAAGAAGGAAAATGAAAACACATGTTTTCTGCTCAATCTTGTGCCCTTCTCATATCTACTCAATGGGTTGAAAAAAGATTATGGCAAAGAGATGTTTCACATGTTTTTGAAAGTACAGCGGTAGAATGCTGCAACTCATAACTATCATTTCTCTGTTTTCTTTTTACATGAGTCTCTTCCGTTTGAGGTCATGCTTAATTAAGAAAAAATAGTCGGAATAGTAAGCCATTGGTGCATTTGGGCTGTAGGTGGTGGGCAAGAAGAAAACAGTTGAGGGAACACGAGATCGAGAGGGAGTGAGTCAGAGAGAAGCCAAAGAAGGCAAGAGGGAGATGTCATCTGTCACGGGCGCTGCGGGTGGCCATCGGTCATCCGGGTTGCTGACTGCTATTGAGTGAACAGAGGAAATCGAGGAGCAATGATACCTGGGTGCACCCAATTTGGACCCGCACTCGTGTAGACGCGATGCGAGTGCGGGTTCGGGTGCGCCTCAGGTGCGCACCCAAAAGGGTCCAACATGGGTCAGGTGCGGTCAGCCGCACCTGACTGAGTTCGTCCATTTTCGGACTCGCACCTGACTCATGTCAAACACTAGTCGGGTGCGGTCAAACTGCCCATGCCCTTTTCCGTCAAAATTTTGGGCATTTTTTTAAAGCTCGACTTCTCTGTTCTCTCCCTCTCACACTCGGCTTCTCTCATTCTCTGATTCTCTCCCTCTCAGTCTCGGCCTCGCTCTGCGAGACCGACGCTGTGCTGCTCCCTCTCTACGACGCTTGGAGTTGGGGAACTCTCTGCTCCGGTGCTCCCTCTCTCTGTGTTGCTCCTTGACCCTGAACTCGCTGCTCCCTTTCTCTGCAACGCCGTTCCTTCTCTCTGCGCTGCTCCCTTTCTTTGCGGTGCATTCGGATTTGGGTAAACTCTCTCTCTCACTCTTTGATACGTTTAAACTGGTGGTGATTGAGGTGGTTTGGGTAGCGACGCCTCTTCTTATAGGCAATGGCGCCTCTTTTGAACTTCGGTGGTGGTCAGTTTCTTCCACTTTGAATGCTTTAGGAAGAATTTGAGGTTGGTATTCGAGGAACCTCTGTTTCTAGGTATCCATGGACGATAGGAGGGAAATAAATCGCTCTACCCGCGATGAGAAATAGATGATATGGGTGGTTGTGAAACGGTGGAAATAAGGATGGACCAACTACCGGATCGTGAAACATGTATAGTTGAAAAGAGTTCATTCACGTCTTGGTGGAATGCTATGGTTTGGCATGGTGGTTCTGTTTATGATGCTTGGTCTTGGTGGAATGCTATGGTTTGGCATGGTGGTTCTGTTTATGATGCTTGGCTTAATGCTGTTGCTGCTCAGTTAAACTTTTCTTCTTCCTTCTTTCATGCTTCTGTTTTTTCTTTTTTTGCTTTGTTGTTTGCTTTTTCCCTATGGTTCTCACAGTTTGGTATTATGAATGACTGCAGTCAGTTATGCTCATGTTGCCCTTATTCCTCTGCTTCCATAGTTTGTTGTCCTGTTCGGCATTTTCGTTCTTGCTATTCTTCGAAAAATATAGATGCTGCTTTTTGTTGATGCAAAAAGCAGTAATACTTGTAAAATACTACCAAGTTGACTGGACATGACAAGTTTGAAACCCATGAGAGCATTCTCTTGGCACATGGGGTGAAAATGGACGAATTCCCTGTTAAGGGCTGACCGGCTCCACCCCTTGGGTCCTGCCTACTTCAATCGATTTTCATCGAGTAGGTGGAGCTCATACGTATCTTTCATGTGTATTGAAAATGGAAACACCGTTTCATGTCGTTCATATGCATTGGCTCGCATAATCACTTTCAAATGTGCCTAAGTTTGAAATTAATGTTAAATTGTTATTTATTATGATTTCTGGAATTTATTGCTTTTGGGATCTAGAAGATCTCTTATAAAAGATTGACTAGAAAAAGTTTACTGAATTTGTCACACCCGCTTTTAACATTCCATATCATTTTCGTGCAAAATGTAGACCTAAATATTGGTCCTCAAAACAATAGAACTCTACCTATGACATTACAATGCATAAATAAGATCTTAATAGTCAATATCATCCTTTTAAACTTATAAAACTAATTTTTGTGTTGATTTCCACAATGTAAAACATGAAGATTAATAAAGTATATATATATATATATATATATATATATATATATATATATATATATATATATGCACACTTTGTTATTTATTTCCTTTTCACTGACAAAGACCCATTTTATGCAGGATTTGTTGAAATAGTTTTTGGTTCAAGTTACCAAATAAGAGCACCATTCACACTTAGTCAAACAGTTCTAGTTATAGTAAAGTTGAGATTGGAAGCAAGACAATGTAATTAAACACACTACACAGACTACATGTATACATGTGTGTGTGTGTGAGGCAAGAGAGAGAGAGTTAGAAAACTAAATTTATATATGCACACTTTGTTAACTTTATTTTCTTTTCATATTGACATTGACAAAGACCCATTAGACCCATTTTATGCAGGATTTGTTGAAATAGTTTTTGGTTCAAATTACCAAATAAGAGCACCATTCACACTTAGTCAAACAGTTCTAGTTATAGTAAAGTTGAGATTGGAAGCAAGACAATGTAATTAAACACACTACACAGACTGCATGCATACATGTGTGTGTGTGTGTGAGGTAGAGAGAGAGAGAGTCAGAAAACTAAATTTAATGTATTATTGTGCCCAATTCATTATATGATTATACATAGCATCATAAGTAGGATTCAGTTAATGGGCACCAACATGGTTGATAGAGTAGGAAACGACTGATAGTTTGCTTACACAGTCTGGATGGGCTCGACAATGAGACAGTAGACTCGGTCCATGGACTCATGCTTCAAGACACCGACCTCATCTTCATAGTTGTACATGCACTGAGAGACCCTCAGAATGTTGAGAGCCACATTCACAAAAGAACGAGAGAAGACAGTCTGTTGCTACTGCTGTTGAGTCGAGAGCAGCTCTCTGTTCAGCCTCCTCTATGCATCCATTAGCAAGTTCCTTATTTGTTGTCGTGCTTACTCCTCCGCTACTGTTACGTCATTCTGTTAACGATAAGGTTGAAAGATAACCGTGTTAGAGAGATTCAAGGAAAGAATCCCAACAAGATCAATTAAAATTAATGATAGGAAAAAAAAAAATCTTTCCACAAAAATCAGATTTAGTTTCCAATGTTTATCATTGTCAAGATTATAGTGTCAATGATAAAGTTGAAAGGTAACCGTTCTAGAGAAATTCAAGGAAAGAATCTCAGTAAGATCAATCAAAATTAATGATAAAGGAAAAAGAAAATCTTTTCACAAAAATCAGATTTAGCTTTCCATGTTTATCGTTGCCAAGATTATAGAAACTTCAACTATTTAAGCTCGTTCTATGTGTCGTGTAACTAAGGCTCATGGTAGCATTCTATGGTGAAAAACCATGCACCTTTAATTAAAATAATCTTTTCATTGTTGGTTTTTATTTGTTTTGCTTCTTCTTTATTTTTTAACTTGGTGTCACAGCAGGATGCTTGAGGAAGAAGAATGAAGCCCATAGGTGGCCTGCAAATGACCAAATACATCGCTGCCTTCTCCATCAAAGCGAAGACTTGATCCTGTGAAGAAAATCTTAAGGAATCAAACTTGGGTTTTCTGAATCGCTGCCAAAGCACGATCTAGCTTCACAAAAAACTTTATGAAGCAAATTTGGGTTCACCAAATCACGATTCACCAAATTTGGGTTACAATTTTACCATTGTATTTCTTAAAATATTATTCAATGCATAATGTTTCATAAAAAACAATTGCAAAAAGAGTACTTTAAGTTTAAACATCGCATACAAATGCATGCAAGTATTTAAAGGGGTATTTAATAAAAAACACTTGCGCTTTTAAAACACATGTTTTAAAATTTGTTAAAAAAATATATATATGCAATATGAATATTGGTGGACCTAGTCGAGTTATATTTCTTCAAGTAAGATTATGGTATTACAAAACATGTGTTTCAAGAATAAAGTGTTGTTTTTTTATCAAACACTACTTAAAGAGCACAATTCAATTTTTTTATAAATAAAGTGACAAATTAAAGAAGAAAGAACTTATTTATATAAAACAAAAGAATCATTTACTTTTAAAAAAGTGCCATTTTGTAGAATTAATTTCCACTGTATAGTTTCCGACACTGGATGTCTGACTGGAGGATTTTTTTTTAATATATAGGCATAAAAGAAAAATAATTCACTTATAATTTGTGCGAGCCCAGGGCATATGAATGATATGAGTTGGTGTTTCCATTTCAGATACACATGAACAATATGTATGACCTCCACCGACTCGGTGTAAATCAGTTATAAGGTCAGCAAGATCCGATGGGTGGAGCCAGTCCGACTAGTAGTGTTGCCCCATCTCCTGCTCTCCCTATGTTCACTCAACAACCACCGACAACCTGGACCAGCGGCGACCACCTACAGCGCCGATGACCGGTGATGTCTCCCTCTCGCCTTCTCTCGTTTCTCTCCCCCTGAGTAACTCACTCTTGATCTCTCGTTTTCTTAACTGTTTTCTCCTAGCCAGCCACCTGCAGTCCGAATACACCAGCAGCCGCCAATTCCGATTATTTTCTCCTAATTAAGCATCATCTCAAACCGAAGGGACCAATGTAAAGAAAAAGAAAAACAAAGAAGCGATAGTTATGAGTAGCGGCATTATGCTGCAATACTTTCAAAAACATGTGAAACATCTGTTTGCCATAATTTGCTTTTCAGCCCGTTGAGTAGACATGGGAGGAGTACAAGAAATTGAGCAGGAAACATGCGTTTTCATTTTCTTTTTGTGTGTTGTATCATATACGACCAATTTTTTATCGGATCAAGTCAATTTTCATGTTCCCCAATGGTTTTTGCCGATTTTCTAGCTATCTATTCTTTTGCTTAGTCCAAATACCCAGCCTAGCCTACTTTCTAGTTGATTGAGAATTGGGTAGGCTTAGTTTTCCTTTATAAATTTCCCTAGATATTTTGTCTATGGGTAGCGAAGTTGATAGCGTAGAGGGAGTTGGGTGTATATGAGAAGTTTAGAAAATAAGGGTGTGATGCTTTACGGCTCCCCCACTTGAGAGGAGAACAAAGCTTCATATGTTTTAATTTATTAAATGACCAGAAATGGGATTTCAAATGCTTGAAACAGTGGAATTGTTGCTAAGCAAATAGATGGTTTTCTAAAGAAAAAACGAAAATCACCATAGAACCTTATAATGAACAAACTGTTTGGCATTTCATCTCTGCTATATCGACTTATTGACTCATGAACCTAGGGGGAACAACAAATGTATGTATCATGGTCTTGAAGAACATGACATCAGATTCTCAACCACGGTCCTCAAGAACAGAGCATCACATTCTCAACCATGGTCCTGAATATATATATATAAGAGAGCAGCTTAGTCCAAGTGTGAAGTGGTGATATCACTAAAATGACACAAAATTACAAGACGAAGACAAATAAAGAAAAAGCTGCAAAATGATAAAAATTGAGGAAAAATTAGGATGACCAACGAGTTTGAGCACGAAGTCAAGTAGAGAAGGCAAAATAGTTCAAGAAGAAAGAAACTCAAAACAACCTCAAACCAAAGAAATTGAATGGGTACTCAAACCTGTCACCATGAACACAAAATTAACAAAATAGAAGAGTGAGGAGGAAGGAAGAAGCATACCTGTTTGCCATCTTAACAATAACGTAAAGGTCGCTGGATCTCAGATCCCTGACAGCCAGATTCACACCTCTAATCACCCTCACCGTCAAAAGAAATGCATAGTGTGTATGAGAAGTTCAGAAAAGGGCATCATGTTACTTAATGTATCGTCATGTAATCATCACAAGAAGAAATTTACATACCATAGAGTATATATTTAATATGTTAAAACAGGGCACGTTCAAAGTAGCTAGGATCATCGTGGCCGGCCCATAACTAAAACCCGCTGCCGACGAGCAAGGATAGTGTGGATACGAAGTAAACCTACTGCGTCCTGGGGTGGTTATGTTGTTTAAGCTCTAGCTACTGAAAATAAATGCATGCTAGGCTATATTGATTTGAATCACGAAGAATGCTAATCTTAATTAGTTTTTGAAACTCTCTGGTTTCTGAATCGCGTGCTCCAACTGTGTCTTTGTGAGAGACCGAGAGGGAGAGGTTTCTGTATCATGCATCCTTAATTTTTCCCTCTCTGTGTGTCTCTGAGAAACTGTAAACAGAGCCTGCTCTGCCAAGTCTACTATGGACAATATAAAACAAAGATCAATAGTTCAACTCTAGAACTAAGCATGTCGCGGCAATATGAATAAGAAACCAGAACCCTCCTCGAGGGTCTGGCCTACTGCGAAAGGTCTATGAGCAGGAAGAGTCGGCTGACACCCCAAGCCTTACTGCTACAGAAAAATCAAAGAAAAAGGGGCAGTCCAGCGACTCCTGCCATTGAAGCAGAGCTTGCTCTGCTCGACCTACAACAGAATACTAAGGGAAAGAGGGAGACCTCCTTCTGCCGACGAGCATCGAGTTGTTTGGTCGCCCTCCCAGTCCAGGGACACGCAGAGATGCGTGTGAAGCCGCAGTTTGTGCTGGGTAGTCGTCCCGTTTTCCTTTTTCTTTTCTTCTCAGCGTCGACCCAGACCCACCCAGAAGGGTCTGACGGCATAAGGCGCACGGTCTGCCTTCTTCCTTGCCGAGTCTAGAAGAGAAGATTTGGCAGTCGAGGCTCGCGTGCCTAATTTTCTTTTTTTTTTTCTTCTTCTTCTTCTTCTCTTGCAGAGATGCGTGTGAAGCCGCAGTTTGTGCTGGGTGGTCGTCCCGTTTTCCTTTTTTGCATGGTCTGCCTTCTTCCTCGCCGAATCTAGAAGAGAAGATTTGGCAGTCGAGGCTCGCGTGCCTAATTTTCTTTCTCTTCTTCTTCTTCTTCTCTTGCAGCGACACTAGACTGCTGTTTCCAGCACCTGCTTGCCGGACGCAGTTTCTGTCTCTCGGTAGCAGCAGTGGACACGCTCTAGACGTCTCTGCTACTCGCCGGTCTTCTTCCGCATGCTGGCAGCAAAGGCACGGTGGAAGCTGAGGCCGTCTAAGCAAGGAGGAAGAACAAGGGTCGACCTAGTGTTGCACGTAGGCACAGGCACTGGTGTGCACCAAGATGGCAAGCAAATGCATGGTTCCACCAAATGAAGGTTCTGAGATCTTCCAAATGCAAGGATTTCAAATCACCATTACACAATAAGAGGTGTAGGGGTCACTAATGGACCTTCCCCCATTGATCATGGCATTTAAGTTCCCCAAGACCTGAAGTCAGATCACTAGGAAAGCACAAATATATGGTAGTCAGGCGCAACCTTGGAGATTTTAAGTATGCATTATCGTTTTTGTGGGATGTAATCCACATAGTGTAATGATAAGGGTTTGAATTGGTGCAATTATCTGCATGCCTAATTTTTAGTTCCCAAAAATAATATAAACGTCCCCTCGGCACACACATTGAGAAGTAAAACAGTAAAATGCTAATCACATTCTCCTTCACAGAAGCAGACAGATTACAAAGTTTAGTAGCACAGATTCTGTTGCACCATAGATAGTGAAAAG
Source organism: Nymphaea thermarum (assembly GCA_011799765.1). Classification (NCBI taxonomy): domain Eukaryota; kingdom Viridiplantae; phylum Streptophyta; class Magnoliopsida; order Nymphaeales; family Nymphaeaceae; genus Nymphaea; species Nymphaea thermarum. The sequence continues at coordinate 187,157 of JAANDH010000202.1, read as the reverse complement.
TAAGTGCTAATCAAACTCTCATTTGTAGAAATGGGATCCTCATAAATTGTGTAGCATATGTTCCGATCATATGCTGCTACAAAACCTAAACTTCTGAAAGTGTTGCAAGTAGATAAGCAGCAGGTTTACTGTCAAAGAACATACATAACTCAAGAACATTTGGTGTAACAGTGTGCTAATCTCTTGGACTCCTGGTTCTGCATGAACTCTAAGTGAAATCACTTTTTTCCCAGATTCTCACTTGGCATCCATAGCACCCATCATTTACTAAAAAGATAATATGCAAATGGATCTGTGCTGTTTGATAAGTATCCTATCCTTGTGTCATAATCCTTGCCATTCTATTAAATCAGAGCTTAATTTAGCAAACTTGGTTGAAAGTTGAAACATTTACTGCTTGCAGTAAGCACTGTTCTCTAGAAAACAGAAACGAGTTTATTACCAAATGGCAAGACTAAATAAATGTACTACTGCATAAAAGTTTTACATGCACACCTGCAATTTTGGCCGAAGAGCTTCGAGTGGTCCCTTTTTGTGATCTTCTTGTGCCCCTTGCTGTCATTAGAGAACATTATACAAAAATAATTATCATTAAGATGTTTACGACACAAAATATTAACAGAGATGATACCTTTCCTAATGCCCAATCAGCGGAATAAAAAAATGCATGTTCATGGTCCTGGTTTTCAGAGAATGAGTCAATCAAACTTGTTGCAGTAGATGAAAAGCTAACCAACAGAAAACAAATAGAGAGAACAAGGACAAAAAAAAATCATAACAAGATAGTATCTCCAAATATTTGTTCCACCATTAATACCACATTTGGTTTTGAGTAAGACCACTGACCACGTCCGATCCAAATACCTGCTTTTATGCGATGCGTATGTGCCTTTGGTATATGACTGCATGTTTATCAGTCATACTATTTTGTGCTCTTTTCTGATACTAATGTTGTTTTGACATTTTTAGAGAAGTATGTTTGTGGCAATCATGAAAAATCCTGCATGTCTGTTTTTTAACCACTTTTTCGTGTAATTATTTCTTCTGACCTTCCAATCGTATGTGTGTTCTCTTTTTATTAATCTTAAGGCTGATAGAAAACTTGTGACAAACTAATACTCCCAATTTTTCTGGCGAAAATAACTTTGCAGCAGTTTTTGGGTATTACATACTGTTCACGTCTTTTGAAACCATAACTACATTTCATTTTTATTCAACTTCTTTAATACAATATCTTGCAGAAACCATATGGTACCAGCAGTTTTTGTGCTGAATGCAAGCACAGGGACCTCACAACCCGTGGCAGAGGTTCCGAACTTCCGTCCTCTCACAGCAAAAGATTTCCAGATTTGGACCCACAGGCGGAGGGAGGTGAGGGGGCAGCGCCGGGGCCCACCGGTTGAGAGGCAGCTTCCTCACCAAGCTTCCAGAAATAGCAGCGCCTGGACCTGAGCTCGAAATCGGTCCTAGACAAAAGATTATTCAGTTTCTAACTTTTTCTCCTTTTGTTGAAATTTTGAAACCGCAAGATGCTCTTTTTCTGAAAATGCAAGTTCCATCAACTAAGCAAACCTCAACACACGCAAGTTGCAGGATAATCTTCACTCTGTAGCTCTATATAACAAGTCGTAGTTTGGTTGCAGCACCAGGTAATTCTTAGTTGAAGGCACTCTGTAGCTTCTTCTTTTCCACATGTTCTCACCAACTTGCACAAAGTTGTCCAGGATGTCCTTAAAAATGTCCTCAACCGTGCCTTCAACTGTCGCCATCAAATCCAACGGTGTGCCTTCAACACTCGCCATCATGTCCACAACTGTGCCTTCAACTGTCGCCATGAAATCCAAGACTGTGCCTTCAACACTCGCCATCAGGTTTGCTTCGCTGTCCGGAAGGCCTCATTTGAATAGAAGAAACAAATGAAGCCATTGCTTATGAAAACTACGAATTACCTGGTGCTCACCAGGTAATTCGTAGTTTTCATAAGCAATGGCTTCATTTGTTTCTTCTATTCAAATGAGGCCTTCCGGACAGCGAAGCAAACCTGATGGCGAGTGTTGAAGGCACAGTCTTGGATTTCATGGCGACAGTTGAAGGCACAGTTGTGGACATGATGGCGAGTGTTGAAGGCACCACTGTTGGATTTGATGGCGACAGTGAAGGCACGGTTGAGGACATTTTTAAGGACATCCTGGACAACTTTGTGCAAGTTGGTGAGAACATGTGGAAAAGAAGAAACTACAGACCAAACTACGACTTGTTATATAGAGCTACAGAGTGAAGATTATCCTGCAACTTGCGTGTGTTGAGGTTTGCTTAGTTGATGGAACTTGCATTTTCAGAAAAAGAGCATCTTGCGGTTTCAAAATTTCAACAAAAGGAGAAAAAGTTAGAAACTGAATAATCTTTTGTCTAGCACCGATTTCGAGCTCAGGTCCAGGCGCTGCTATTTCTGGAAACTTGGTGAGGAAGCTGCCTCTCAACCGGTGGGCCCCGGCGCTGCCCCCTCACCTCCCTCCGCCTGTGGGTTCAAATCTGAAAGCTTTTGCTGTGAGAGGACGGAACTTCGGAAGCTCTCCCACGGGTTGTGAGGTCCCTGTGCTTGCATTCAGCACAAAAGTGTGATCTAGATCCTGTCAAACAACAAATATCGGCTAAATGCACCAAAAGCATAAAAAGCAGAGATTCAAAATTGTATATCCAAGGTACCTAGAGGACTCATTTAAATGATGGTAAAAATGCTGCCAAAGCCACTGAAATGAAATAAATGTGTTATATGGGCATCACAGTAAAAAACTCACCTGAAGTCTCAATGTGATACGAGATAACTCAGCTTCATCTTCATCTTGCCCATCATCGTCTTTGCTCATTACGCGTCCTACCCCACCTGAGGCATTGGTAGAGCCGTTGTTGTTTGCACCATTTGTCTTTAATCTTTTCCTTTGTTCAACTTTCATGGAAAGCTCTTTATGCCTAGCACGTAGCTGCTCCAGATAAAGTTATGGGTTCTCTCTATAGATGTAAACAAAGGGATAAAATCAGATAGCGGTATGACTCCCATAATCTTGAGCAAACACAACCCTCATCACAACGAAGTGTATGCATGAATAGAACTATCTTGTTAAAAATTAAAAGCAAGAGATACACCAACATGAGCACAACCATAAAATATATAGTCTTGTGGACTTTTACAGAAAAAGAAGGAACATTCTAGAGGAATGATTCTCAACATCTTAGAAAATAAAAAAGAAGAGTAGAATTGACTCCAAAAGCGCACATATGCAAAAGATTGTCACATTCAATTTCTACAAGTTCAGCCATCATTCCTTTCATTCCTTGACAGATATCTTTTGTTTACCTTTGAGGGAATACCTCACCATCCCAAAGGCTACTACGAAACTCCACTACTTGGGTGGTTATATGAAGTTTTATCACGTATCCAACTCACTTCACCTTATGGGCTTTCAACGGTCCAAAACTTCGTAAGTAGTAATCTTCGCGGCATAGATATAAATCACTTATATGCTTACCCGGTACTCTTGATTACCGACTTAGAGGAACAATTACACATGCCCCGAGTCCATCTCTCAACTCTCATTTTGTTACCTGTTAAGATTTTACAGAGCATTGTGACTTGAACCAAGTTCCCTTTAAAGATTCTGTCTTTAGTATCCTAAAGAGAGTGAAAATAATTCAGGGAAAAACTTGTATGCGCCTAGGAATTATGTAGGACTTACAGGATTGCCAACAAAATCTAAATTTCAACTATTTGCTCGAGAACTTTCACGAGCTTACCACTCATTTGATGCTTCCATCATACGCCTTCCAACTAGGCAACACAAAGAGTATCCAACTACGTCCTGGCAATGAGGATGTTCGTGACGACGATAACAATAATAATATACAACAAATAAGCACTAGAAATTATTGTTTTAATACATCTGAAAGCAATAATGATTTTCCTGACGAGGCTTCTTTGATTGCCTTCAGCAAGTGGCAGATGAAGACAACCCAAATGCACGTCGACATTACCCTACTGTCAAATCGAAAGCTGGAATGTTTCACGGCTACTAAATCGGCCAATGAAGTTAGAGTCACCACGGCAGAGGAAAGCACAGATCAAGTCAAGAATATTATTGTTTGGTGATCTTCTAGAAACCACCCCATGTAATTATCTCCTCTATCGGCGGTAACAGGATCTTTTATAAATTAAGGAAAGAAAGAAGAGGAAACTCACTCCTCGGAATTTCTGCAATTCGGTATTGTTCTCATGGATTAAATATCTCTTAGTAGGACAGGCCACATCACATTTGTAGACTTTAGCTCCTCTGACCCACCCACTCTTACAGTTTTATCATTTTTTTTACTTATATGTAAATATTAAACTTTATTAAATTTGTGTTATTGACTGATGTTCTTGTTTCTTATTTTTCACGACAGCGTCTTCTCTGTCAATTGAGATCCAGAGAAAGCTATCAGCAAAGTATGTACAAGCAGGCTTTCAAATTTTCGATCTTAAAATGTTTATTTGCTCTAAGCAATGTTTAACCATGTAACTATCATCTATTTGGTCGATTAGGTTTGATATTTATTGACCTCTTGCGTAATGTTTTCTTTTTTTTCTGTTCTTGAATCACCAAAAACTTTGGCAACTTAATTATATGACTCGGTTTTTGAGATTTTATACGATTCCTGTGTAAATTAATGTCATATTTCTGCATTTCAAGGTTTGCTCTTCTCCATTTTATCAAGTAGCTCTTGTCTATATGGTCGAGTATTATTATGGCACCTTAAATATTGAGATTTTACTCTTGTAGCTTGTAGCTTTAAACATACCATGTCACCCTTGAACATAAAATATTGTATTGTTTTGCCTAATGTGTTGCTTTGTTTGATTTAATATCTATCTTGCCTTTATCTGTCTATATGACAGCCGAGGATTCCGTGCACTCACTAGATGGACAAAAAGACCGACTAATCCAAGTCTTTGTTGTCATTGAAAACATAATGCCTGAACAAGGAGAAATTGAAAGTTTTTGCCATGACCTTTACCAAACACAGCACACAATTAACAATGACAATGATTTTTTCTCCCTAAATCAGCACAGTTGTCTCTCTGGTAGGGCAGAGAATTGAACCAAGTGTTTCGCGGCCTGATCTATAGTTAGAAAAAAAATCTCATTTTACTAATTCCCACAGGCTGTTGAACTGAACATATCGAAGGAGCTCGCGCTTCTTGAGAGAGCGCGAATACATACCAACGAGAAACTAAAGGCTGAACTCTTGTTGAGCTGGTTGCCGTATGGTAATTGGTCTGATTGAGAGCAATTTCTGATCCTTCCACGAGGAGTCAATTCTTCTTTTCTCTCTACAATAAGGTAATCAATCTTTGGCCAAGTTTCCGACAGTTTTATTTGTTGACAGGAAAAAGAAAGTTTCCGCAGATTAATGGTTCTCATGACGGCAGTAGAAACAAGTGCTTGGATGTGGAAGAAGAGAAATTTCAGTGCTTCAAACAAACAATCTGCCTCTGAACGTGATCCATGGCAGGAACAGTCCTTTGCGGAAGACTCATCTGAGTTACTGTGCGAGTGCATATGGCCTCCTAGGTACTACTCTTGCAGCTTTTGTAGGAAAGAGTTTAAGTCGGCCCAGGCCCTTGGTGGTCACATGAATGTTCATAGAAGAGATAGGGCCAGATTAAGGCAGTCACCCAACTCTCAGAGTGAAGTAAATCAACACTCAGGTGGATTTCTAGATGCCCATCAACACCCACTTGGAGTTTCTCCCTTGGTGATCCTAAGCCCTGACTCTGAGCATGACCATAGTTCACCTGAAACTGATCCTACCCCTCACATTCGTGGTGCTCCACCATCTGCAGTTTCTAGTTCAACCACCTTCTGCTGCAATGACGCTAGCCAACAGGCTTTGATCTGCCGGCATAGTTCCTATCGGGAGCCACCACTCTGTGATCCACTTTTAAAGATCGCCGGTCAATTTAACCTTAGTTCAGCAGGCGATTTAAAGTCCAGAAATTGTCTGAACTGTGATGTTCCATGGCAAGAATTGGCAATTGGATCGCCAGAATCGCTCCTTGAGCGGAAAATATCCGATGAGGAGATGCTAGGGAGCTCTGACGATGAAGCCGCTGCAAAGAAGAAAAGACCCAGAAAGTGCAGCACTGGCGCATTGGCCTTGTGCTCAAGGGGGACTGCCCCATCCCTTCTACTTTACTCCGACTTGCTTGGTCGAACCCAATCCATTGTTGAGGATTTAGATCTTGAGCTCAGGCTGGGAGTAAGGTCTACGGTTAACTGAAATGCTCTGTTGTTTTCAGTATTTATTCCTTCTTTTGCCTTTATCTGTAACCAAATCATTACCAATATGGAGACTCTCTCTCTTCTTCAATGATTTGTACAAGTATCATGAGGAGGAAGACAACCGAAGAAATCCACATAACCACCCTTTTTGGAACCGATGGGTTCTTCTTTGGTCTACTTGCTCACCCCGGGGCGGGATGTGATGAGAAAGCTCTCCTTCACTTCTCTCCCTCCTTTTATGTTCTTACAGTGACAACTTGTCACCCAATTTTGTTAATGCATTTCAATTTCTTCTGTGCTCCGCCCCTATATTATGTGTTCGTGACAAGGTAAATTAGATGAGTGTAGGCTTCGAAATGCATCCTTACAGGAGATACAATATAAACTCTTTCTTCCACTTGACGGGCATTTCACGAGATCTACCGACGATGTGTACACATTTTGGACGTGGACTGCAGGGGATGCAAACCAGGGTTGGTGAATTTTGGCGATTTGAAGACTAGTTTGGGGAGGAAGGGGAAGACTGACGAGGCAAGAGATTTGTTGGTGGAGATGAAAAGAAGGCACTACAAAGCAGACTTGGTTCTTTACAACATTCTGCCTTTGACGTACGTCGAGTTTTAATTGTCCCTTTTAAAAGAAGGACACATCTTCATGCCCATTAGATCGCCTACAAATCCACTACAAGTCAAGGTTTGGATGAGTTAGAACCTGACTCGCACCTGACTCTTCCTAGCTATAGGCCATGACAATACATTAAAAATTTCATCACCTGACCTGATCGAGTCGACCAGTCTCACTGACCCACCCAGTCATCTGCCCATCTGAGTCCGAGTCAAGGTCTGCCAACCTCAAAACATAAAAATTCTCCTACAAGGGTCCAGGTCTAAGATTTTCTTCTATGGGTACTCCCATAAACGAAAAAAAAAAACAGCAACAACAACAACAACAACAACGAAGTGTGGCCTCTACTTAGATATATGGCTACTGGATTGCAATACCATATTATCTGATTGAGGGCAAATTATTTCTGTTATTCAGATATGGTAGCCAATGGCTTATCTTGATAGAATTGGTTGCACAGCATTAATCTTTGGCTGAATGCAGATAACATCTATGGTACTTTCGGCCTTTCCCTATGCCTTTTATCACAGGGTGGCAGACAGCGGCATGTAATGCGACCATGGTAGCAGAGATGCAGGGGAAACAAGTGTGGGCACCTAGATCCACAGGCGGATTACAGCATCAGAAAGATCAGTCGATAGTTTATGATTTCAACTTGATTCCAGTAAGATTTCGACGAAATTGCCTTCCTTTACTACAATGCCAAAAGAAATTTTTAAAAAAAAAAAAAGTTGAAGAGGTCTGTGCCTTACTATGCTGTTCTTAAAACCGTATCACTTTTTCTTCTTTGAACCCACTCCTAATCATGGTATGACTTCTGTCTTTTTCCGCACCATTGCATCATCAACTTCATTCCTTAGAGAAATACTGTGCACACGAGATCAGTTCTGAGTCTACTCTACGATCTTTATATGTAAGCGTTACGTTAGCAACTTGAGCTTTGGTGAAACAAGTTACTACCTCGCTTAAAAGTTTGGAGAGCAGGGGAACAACCATGGTGGCCGGGGAAATTAATTTGGCAGATAATATACTTCATGAAACGTTAACCATTGCCTTTCCTACGCTCAAATCTCCTCCAAAAACTAAAAACGACTTCTCCTACACACATTTTCTAACCGGAAGTCTGTGTTCGAGCGTGTACATCAACTTAGGCTTGCAGGAGGAAACTTTTCCGATTCTGTAAGATGACTGCCTTTGATTCAATCCAGGTCTAAAGCTTTTCTATATATATATATATATATATATATATATATATATATATATATATATATATATGGAATCTAGGTACTCAGGTACCTTTGCCTTTATTCTAGAAAACTTGGGCATCATGAATACTCACAGCATCAATATTCTTAATTCTAGATGAGCCTCCAACCTTGTTTGCATTTTTATGTATGGCCTATAGGTAGATCAAATAGGAATGCACCTCAAAAATTGGGAACAAGAAGTCCTTATATACAAGAACAAACAGCAAAAATAAAATAGAAAGAATGAAATATACAAAACAAGAGTACAATAAAATAAAATAAGAAGGGTGGGGGGAGTAGATAGACGGAGCGGTAGGGTCACCCAGCAACAAACGAAGGACGGCGCCGTAGCTGAATAGCAAAGTAGACACCCCCCTACACAAGGCGGCGCCGTAGATGAGACTCGACTCTTTAAGCCTTTAAGGTTCCACTTTTAGATGTTCATTTCTTTTTCATGTTTTCGTTGTTCGGATGATGGGGTACCCACCGCTCAAGTGAAAGGTCAAAAACACTCCCTCCATCCCCTTTGCTCCGTCTGATCTAAAGCTGCTTTTATGATCCTGAACTTAGATCCTGTCGAGTAAGGTGTCCGACATGTTTGTCACCTTTTACGGTCCAAAACTTAACACCTACGAGAATCAAACTGACAATAGACTTATTGCTTGTCAGACCACCTGACTCGAGGCAGAGGGGGGGGGGGGGGGAGGGACCGGTAGGGGGGCATACCTCCCCCTTCACATTTTTAAAAATTCAAAATGTTGCATATAAAGTTTAAAAGTTTTAGTTTAACCTATCTAAAATTTTTGAAAAATTATATTTCACTCATTAAAATTTTAAAAATTATTGTTTGATTCCTAGAATAAAAAAAATTCAAGCTCTGCTCCTGCATGGGGTAATTACTGACTAGTGCTAGATGTTGCTGGACCACTGATACCGTAGAATCGAAAGGGGCCCTTGCTATTAATGGCTGTTCCAATGATTCATGACTACTGTCTAGCGAGTGAACCATCGATTACGTACGCTTCTTTGATTACCTTGAATCTCATCAACAACTTGAACAGCTCGAGCCCAGCAACTCATGGCTTATGCAAATAAGTTTTGGCTGCTTGATATCTGGCTCTCCTCTGTGAAGAGCTGAACCATGAGCAGTTGCCTTGTTAACAAGTCTTGAAACTAGTTAAGAGTAGAAAATGGTGTCCAATATTGGTAGATGAGAAAATTTTGCAGCTGAATCTATTGTACTTTCAAATTCCTGTCCAATTCTGTGCATGATTCTTATTTAAGATTGTAGAAATCGACCCAACTTTATAAATATATATATAGGGGCAGAGCCAGGAATTTTTTTAGGGGCGAGTCAAATGGGGGGGTTGGATTTGGATAAGGCGAAACCAAACTCACATTCAAAAAATTCATGAGAGCAAAAAAAATTTCAATTTTTACAATGTATTTTTCTTTTCATTTGGTTGGGGTGGGGCCATGGCCTTGGCCCCCCCCCCCCCCCCCCCCCCCCCCCGCTCATATATAATATAAATGGTTAAAAGAAAAACAAAAAGCAAAAAGTGATCTACATTTTTCTTATTAGTATTAGTTCTAATCTTTTTTTTTTTTTCTCTCAATCATCCATACATTATATGAACAACAATATATATATATATAAGAGCATACTTCAAAGTAAAGTTTTGCTCGATTAATTTAAGATGCTTCTAGAAGTTCGACGCCCATGAAATTATAATGCATCACATTAGAAAAATAGTATCAGACTTTCAGCTGACGATGGATTTTAGCCACCAAATGGGGGATGGCTGGTTATGACTTCTTTTTCTTTTTTTATAATTTATAACGAAGGGATAAAGATTTCATTAGATCTTTTAAAATGATTAAAAATTGCTAATCCTCCAGACATGAGGACCGCATTATAAATAGTGCAAACTTACATTCTACCTTACATGGAATAGCATTTAATGTGGCACAAATCTAATTGCAATTATTAAGCCATTAAATTCGCCATTCGTGTTTATCTGCACGCTTTCTTAAATTTCCAACTAGCAGAGCGATTTATTTCTTTGGCTTTTTAAATTGAACAACTTGCATGGTTGGACTTTTCATTCGGGTGCTTTTTATAAAAAAAAAAATCAACATAGAGGATTCTTTTTAAATTCGTCAAGTTTGAACCGAAGCTCAATCATGACTCACGAGGTGGTTACCCGTAATTGTCAAAATATTTGGACAGCTTCTTTTTAAATTGCTTTTAAGCAGACGAACGGGGTGGATACTTTTATTTTTTTAATGACGAGGAATCTTTAAAGAAGGAAAACTCCAAGCGAGCGCCAACCACTGAAGATTGAGCACGTCACTTATGGCTGGAATGGGGAATCGGATTTGGGACCGGGTCTGGAAGTGATCATATCCAAATATCTGGAACAAACAATGTCTCTTGTTTAGAGATCGCGTCGAATTCTGATATAAACCAGAATCAGAAAAGTGAGAAGAAATCTGTACTGTAAGGCGGGAGAACAACTAGAACAATCTCAGAGATGGAGGTTTTTGCTGTTAAGAACATAAGCTGTATAATCTGGCAGTTAATTTTTTGATTTTATAATATCAGACCACTTCGGATGCATGATTGCTGTGGAATGGAAGCGGTCGATCATTCACTTAAGCTCAGATCTTGATGATTCTGCAAGAAGAAGGAAGGAGAAACACAGCGAATGAAGTCGAAAACAACAGAACATGTTTGCCGCATTGACGGCGCCAAAGAAAGAAAAAAGATAGCTTCAAGATTCGACACGAAAACATTGTTCAATGAAACGAATCCAGCTTAAGCTGATGGAATTTATGGCGTTGTAGACGATCGTTTTCCAAGCATATAGAATCTACAAACGAAGTTGCTGCTGTTACTGCGCCATGACCTCACACTTAAAAGGGCCATCATGTTGAAACTGTTGTATCCACTAAAATACTAAGTGGATTCTGTCAAACGCATCCAACAAAGCATAGGTTCGGTAAAGTAGGTCTAAACTAAATCGTTTAGCCAGATTCCATAGCAGTAGCAGAGCCAAAAATTTAGGTCAGGATGGGATATATATATATATATATACACACACAAATGCCCTCCTATTGGGAGGATTTCGAGTCGATCAGGCTACCTAGCCATATGAAAGTTTTGGGGCTATTCGTATTGAACTTAGAATAAGTTGATTAAATATAGTGGTGGAGCCAGAAAAGAAATTTTGGTGAGGGGACACAAACGATGTAACTAAATTTATTGTTGAGAAGGGGCAGTTATATTGTGTTATATACATACTTCAGGGGTTAGGTGCCCCACCTAGCTTTGATTATATGTAGCTCCGCCACTCTAATAAAATCATGTTTCTCCTTCAAGTTTGATGAATGGCAAACCTTACTTGTTCTACTTGGTTCGTGGTCTGGTTGGTGCTTCGAAGTTTTAGTCCTCGAGAAGATAGAGAAATGTGACTTACAACGGTACCGCTCACTTCTTTTCGCCCCTTCCGAAACAAACATGGCAAAAGTAAAAAAATGGTAATCTTCAAGGGTGTCAAACTTACGAACTCTGGATTAAGCAGGCTGCACACAAGCCAAGTCAAGCCCGAGCTTGGCCAGCTCGAGCTCGACTCGACTAAAAATACTCGACCTCGAGCTCGTCTGGAATGCGAGTCGAGCTTCTTATGGCAAGCTCGAGCTCGGCTCGACTAGACAAAGCTGAGCTCGAGCTTGACTCGTTTAACTTAATTAACTCGTTTAACGTCAAACCGTTGAGGCATTAACTTGTTTAGCATTAACTCCTTCAGTCCATTTAACTCATTTAGCTCGTTTAAGCGTTAACTCTTTTAGCTCCTTTAGACATTAACTCCGTTAACTCGTTTAGCTCGTTTATTGGTTCATATTGCAAACTATCTGATGCTCAACTTGTAGATATTAGCTTGGAAATGGATTTGGACAGCACGAATGCAGCACTTAATCCAATTAAGTGTAGTTGAAGTTTGAGTTTTTTTCGAGTCTGTGAGCCTTGAAAGGTTGATCTTCATTAAGAAGCTTATGAAAATATGGCGATCAATGGATTGTTTTCCACTGTATGTGTGTGAGACAGAAAGATGTTTTCCTTGAGGGTACGAAATCTTTGCAAATAACGTTGCCGAACTAACCACACAAAAAACCTAGAGAGGGCCGGTGAAGTAAGTAGAAGCAAATTTCGTCACCCTCATTGTTCTTGGTTTGTAGCTTTGTCAATAGCAGTCAAGAGTGTACAGTGAGTTGTACAGACAGGAATCCTGCACAAAACTGTGGTAAGTCTTCCTCCTTCGATTCCTCAACAAAGTTGTCATGGTGGCCACCTTTTGAATTCTGTAAGAGACCAAAATCAGATATATCTTCAATTCTGTAAGAGACCAAAATCAATGTTTCGTACTGTTAAAAAATATGAGTTATAAAACTGCACTTATATTGAGTTCCATCAGGGTGAAGCCAGGATTTTTTTTAAGAGGTGGACCGAGCGAGCGATCTGCTGGTTGGGCCAAGAGGAGTGACGGGTCGAGCCAAACATTGATTTTTTCAATATAAAAAAAAATTCAAACGATTCACAGGTCGGGCCAAGAGGAGTGACGGGTCGAGCCAAACTAAAAAAGATTGATTCTTTTAATATAATTTTTTTTTTCTTGCACTCACCCAGACCATGGCCCTCCTGAGGAGGAGTCGAGCCAGTCCATCCCGGGTAGGAACACCTTCTGATGTCCCCATTGGTATGTTTGGTGGACCTTACGCTCTTCTTCTGGTGGGTGCGATGGAGGTCCTCCATTGTTCCCACATTTCCTTTTGTTCAACCAAGGTTAGCAACTTACTGTGATCTTCAACTCTCTCTGTCTCCACCTCTGTTCTCCACCTCTGTGTGCGTATTTACTGTTTATGAGTCAAAAAGTAGATATCAGATGACATCTTTTCTTTGAGAATCAAGATACGTCAGGGTGCCACGATTGTATGTGGTGAGATCAACTACCTGCCCTGCCCTGCCCTGATTCATTGCAAACTGCTCCATTTTTGATTGCTTCCTTAAAGAAGTTCATTTTTATAAACATAATTGTCTTGTTGTAAACGTTTCTCAAAGAAGAACGTGCTGCTTTTGCCAATCTTTTGTGCTTCTATTCTTTCTCGCTTTTTTCTCTCGTCTTGGAAGTTTCGCAGAAGGAAGACTTGTTTCCATCGAAGATCTGTCGACGACAATCTGACGCATCGTTTTGGAAAACATATGAGTTTACTGAAGATAATTGTTGCCTCGTCGAACGTGACGGGTAGGAGGAAGCAAAGAGCGTAGAAAATGCGTCGGAATAATTCAGTTCATTTATGTGGAATTTGAATTTTTGAAAAGATTTTTACTCAAATTTCTATGTCACCATCCCTCAAAATCAAAACCATAGTAAGAAATGAGATCCAACCATATTAAAATTTTAACTTAGAACCCAAACGAATTCAGATTCATTCAGTTTTAAATAAATATGCTATATTTAATACCATGCATTCTACAAGTTGGCTTTTAATAATGCTTGTAAATTCAGTTTTGTATTTGGAACTCAAATACGAACTACTATGTTAAAACCAATATTCATAAATTCATATCTGATATATATATATATATATATATATATATATATATATATATATATATATATATATATATATATATATATATATATATATATATATATATATATATATATATATATATATATATATATATATATATATATATAAACTTTTCTATATAAAAAAATTTTTTTGTTCGAATTTGATTTGAAAGTGTAAATATATGATAAATTGGATACAATAAATCATATAATCTTTATTCTACCTTGACACAGTAAACTCGGGTTTCATATAACGTCACCTGATCCACAGAAGAAAAAATAGCTTGGGAGTCATGGACCTGGGCACTCGAGTTTCGGACTGGATACATAATGTGGATCAGATTCGACCCGGGATGGTGGACGGAGAAACGTAAAGGGAACGGGGCCCGAAAGAATCAATGAGGAGAAAAAAAAAAAAAAAAGAAAAGAAAAGAAAGAAAGGCAACAGAAAACCATCTGCGTCACGCTGTCCAACCCCACGCAATCCTTGCGGGCCCCACCTCGAGATCTTCCAATCTCCTTTCTCCACCGCTCATCTTTTTTGGGATTCTTCCTTTACATCAACGGCTGTGATAGCGCCCGCGTGTTATTTTCGAGTCCCCTCACTCTTTGTGGGCCCTCCTGAGCTGTCCCTCGAACCGGAGTTACGTGTCTATCCGTAGTACGTCCCACAACGCTATTTTATTCTAACCATGGTAAGATTTGCAACTACCTACGGTTAAGAGCTTCGGTTGGGTGACCAGTCACTTCGGCCAACTGGATGGGACACGTAGCGGAGCTCTATGGCGGGACCCACATACGCGAAACGTGTCCGGTGCCAGGAAAAACTGCTGGAAGTTAGAAAAGGTCTGAGTTTACCATAATGGCCTCTTCGGGTCTGGTTCCCATGATCTCGACTACGACCTTACTTAAATCAAAGATAACGGTGTTATAAAAATAAAATAAAACAACCTAAAATGAAATAATGCAAATTTTCTACAACCATGTGCAATGACTATCTTACGACCAAAAAAAAAAAAGCTTTTATTATATGCGCTTTAATATTTTACGCTTTGTTCTCCAAAAATTTGGAAGCTGTCTCGTCAATTACGTGGGAAATTAAAAGGTGGCAAAGCACTACGGTTAAGTCACATCTACAAAGCGTGTTGTGACAGAAATCTATAAACTTTAGAGATTAAAAAAAAAAAAAGTGAATGCTGATTCATGAATTATGAACAAAGCATGGGTGTTCAATTTAAATTTCGTTATTTCGAATTGCTGAGGCGGAGTCCACGACCGACTACGTCACGACCAATCGGGATTGCTATATGGATATATGGATACACGAAACACGGATCCGAAGCTTATGTCCCACAAGATTAGGTATCAGTCTGATTCGCCAGTCGAGAAGATCGTACATCAAATTTCAAATTTCAATATCACTGCCCGTGAAGTCTTGCAATTATTTAATTATATTTCAAAATTCAGACAAAGACCAAAATATCGTTTTTATTTTTCCTTTATACTCACTAAGCAATTCTAAGAGCATAAACACGAGTCATAACTAGAACTCAGAAGTATGTGGGTATCGACCCGAGAACCGTATCGCTTTTTAAGTCGTGCGAATACCAAGACGACCCTGGGCTGGTGATCGTCAAAGGTCAATAACGTCATAAGGATGAGTCAAACGCCAAGTTTGTCCTCCAAGGCGCTCCGTAGCCCAAGCCTGACCCTCAGTCAACGGTCAGCCAAAGACTCATTTGGAAATTTGCTTTGTATTCAGGAGGCATCGTAGTAAAATGACAAAAGCGCCCGTGCTTGCCGTGGGCGGACACCCCCGACAGGTCGTGTCAAACAGGTAATTTTCAACGAAAGCACGCCGCTCTAAACATCAGACGTGTCGCGCGGAGGAGACAACGGAGAAAGGACGTGGACGGAAAGCAGGGCTGTGGGTCCCGCAGCTCCCAGTCAATGTAACCTGCTCCTCATATATTACGATGATGCCACTCAAGAATGATGCAACACGTGTCCGGATAGTTTAGTTTTACTTTTAGGCCCACCTCAGCCCAAGAATGGGAATGCCTCTCTATATTTTAACTCCATAAAAACGTTTAGACGCGTTACAACTAACCGTTAAAATGGAAAAATACAATTATATAACGTGACTTTCCAATTCTGTAATGTCAATTAAGTATTATAATAATTATTATTATTATTCAATTTGAGTGTTAAGGATGAGATTCCTCACACTCTCAAGGAGAAAAGGAAGCACAAGAATTTTTATGGTTCCAAAAGAAAAGGTAGATTTTGGTTTGTAGAACCCTTCTCGCATCCTGTACACCGAATATAGGTGCGACTCTGACTCACAGTCGAGCCCACTTAAATTGTCATATTATTAAATTACTTATATAATATGTGTTGTTTTGGTATTTTCTTATGCAATATAATTATTAAACGATGTTATATACATCAATAACTAAATTATAATAATAACATATACATGTTTATTTTGTTTTATATATAATAAATTAAAAAAATAATAATAATATTAAAATATCTTCACCCCACTGCCCCGCCTAAATTTTTGAGATCACCTGCACCGCCATCTACACTCCGCACTCAGGTGACATAGTGCACTAGAGCTTACTAAGAAAAGCTAATTTCTCAAGAAGCAAAAGGGTTAGAATGAAACTAATGAAAAATGTATGCTCGTCTAAAGTTAAATACAAACCGCCCCACACAGGATATCACCTAACCAAGATCCCGACGGAAAGCTTAAAGATTTTTCAAAACACGGATTAGTCTTAAATTGTTTTAACTTTCATTTTCGGGTTACACCGCGCCATGTTTCCCTATGTCTCCATTCAATATTTTAAAAAGTAATATTGACTATGGTAGGAAATTTCTAAACCACGTACCAACTTATGTAAAATAATATAGACTGTTAGGGACAGCGCGTCATATCGTTGGGGATTTTCCTGAACAGTATGATTAGAAAACATGATGCAAGTCAAGTCGTTTGAGCTCGGGGTTGTGTTTGCCATGAACCACTCTCTAAGCGTTGAGCCGCAACTAAGTCAAGTTGCTTGAGCTTAGGGGTTGTGTTTGCCATGAGTCAATCTCGATTCTCGAATCAACTACGCTGCAAACAGGGGCGGAGTCAGGAATTTTTTTAAGGCATGCCTAATGATTCGCAGTGGGGTCAAGAAGAGCGACGGGTCGGGTCAAACTAAAAAAAGTTGATTTTTTCAAGATAAAAAAAAAAATCTGCACTCACTCGGATGACCCCCCACCGTCCCTCCGCCCCTAGGGCCTGCAAAGTCATGATTTCTTGAAGGTATGGCAAATTCTAAGGAGCTTAGTGTCCTTCGCTTCGTAAGTCCAAACAAGCAAAATCTGAACTCGAAATCACCAACATGGCTGCATGATCTGTTCAAGTAGGTTCCCAGATGAAACGTACCCACAAAATAGGCGTAATAGACAGCAAAAAGAAATTGATTGGCAACTAGAAATAGGGCCATTTGATGTCTTAAGCAAATAATGTACCGAACCTTAGCATTTGTTTTTTCGTGTTGTATATACACAAGTCTACTTTGAAACTCGATCGCAAACAAAGCAACTGAAAACATATTAAATTGTGTTGTCCAAGAAACAACATCTTCACAAATAAATAATAAAAAAATGTGATTTGTAGGGTTCAATATAATATTTGTCAAGTCATGACCAATGCCTCTGCAGCTGCATGAAAAAATTGCAATAGGTGTGTAATATTTGGTTAGCCTTATTGGATCTAATCATCGACAAAAGTAATATATTTTCAATGTGAAAAATACAAGTACTTGATGCGAAGGATGGAGGCAGGATTTCTTTCGGGGACGAGTCAAACGATCCACAGGTCGGGCCAAGAGGAGCAACAGGTTGAGTCAAGAGGAGCGACGGGTCGGGCCAAACTAAAAAAGTTTAATTTTTTCAATATAATTTTTTTTTCTGCACTCACCCGGGCGGGAACGGGCTTCCCAATAGGCTAAGTGGTGGTTTAACATCATTTCTACTTACTTTCAACCAAGCTAATTTTGGGAGCAGGTTTGTGAGAAAGGCCAATGCTCCAATTGTTGTATAATAAAGCAGTAATTCGCTTGCTATTCCTCACAAGGAAAAACATTTTCCATTAGTTGGTTATGGTGATGCCATGCACAAAAAAAAGGAAGAAACTCATAGATCCATGACCGAAGAAAATAAAATTTTCTATCATTTTAGTTAATCCATGAATATGATCAAACCGATTCCATGCTATTTCTATGAGATTCCTCTTTCTTATTCTTAAGCAAGCCCCTAAGATGAAGGAATCCAAATTAATTGGCAAATTTAGTACAAATAAAGTTGGTGATTAGAGACATGCTGGATCAAGGAGCCTAGACAAATCAGGTTAAATGGGCTTAATATTTAGAACTTGACTTGCTTGACTGTACAAGTCAAAGCTTAGCAGACGAAATATAGACGAGCTTGGAACAAACCCGTGTGATTTAACTAGCGATCTGTGGCTTCCGTTGCAAACATTCGTAAATAAGAAAATTTGGAAATTCCAATATTTAGTTAACTAACAGTTTTAGCTGCATGTTAAACCCTTGAAGGAGATATAGCTTTAAAAGGAATCCGGTAGCTTTTGCGTCACCTCAAGAGATATATCTTCTCGCCAGTTGTTTTAACAAAAAAGCATAAAAAAAAAATGAATGGAAAATCTTGAGCAGTCGCTGTGAAAAGGATCCCGCCCGCAAGGGCTAGCACCCCAAAACCCTTTCGAACATTGAAAAATCAAAAGAATGAGTTGGACATTAAAGCCTAAGTTCACCAACGTCTTCCTCTCGCCCCTATAATTTAGCAGGAAAAGTTCAGAGTCGCTTTGGTGCATTAACAGAGAAAGGTGATCAGCAATAAAATGAATAACAGAACAAAGCTGAAGCAAAACCAGTAAGAACTAAATGACGCGTCTTAGACCTCGTCCAAGCCCATGCTTTAATAGAATACAGGAACATTTTTGTACGGAAATTATTGTATTTTTTTTGTTTTCCTTTTCTTATATGGCAGCTTGGACGGTGGTCGGTACCACCCGGAGTCAAGTCCTCCATCTCCATCTCCATCTCCATCTCCGTCGCTAACTCTCGATTTTAGAAAAATATCTACCTAAATTTTACTTGTTTTTAAATACTTAGGACGCCGTTAAATGGCTCGAAGAGAGAAAAGGAGGGGTTATTGTTTTTTACCATCCCTGTTTTTCACCGGCTAAGCCAAGCTGTGGAGCCGCCGCCGCTTAGCCTGAAACGACGGCCCTCGGCGCGGCGGAGACGGCCGATCTCGGGCTTTCAGCAGTTCGCCACGTGCCCAGGGGTCGAAGTTGATAAAGAAATTCCGAGGCCGAATAAAAGCGTGGATTCTTGTGGGACCCGCAGGACCACATGCGTGTAAGAAACGAGAAGGACGGGGACTCGTGGGACGCCACTATTGGGCAACGTGGCCCGTAGAGGAGGTGGTGGCTTCCCACGCGTCCACATCTGGGGAAAAGGTGGAGATGGACGGCTGGGATCGTGGAAGGCCATCGGGTGGGGCAGGCGGTGTACGTCAGACGGAGCTGCCCGGACGGTGACGGGCAGGTTGCCCGTAGATGGCTACGTCCCTTCCGCCATCGCCCCTCCCCCTGTGTAAAAAAGGAACCCCACGACGGGCGGGAGGTGGAAGGAAGAACAAATGAGAAGGCGGAGGAGGCGCGCATTATCGTTCCGTTGATCCATCCTTGGTCGCTCGCTTTTCCTTTCTCTCTCGCCCCCTGTGATTCTCAATTTTTTTTTCCGACTTCCTCTCTGTTCCAGATTTTGATTCCCCGGTTGGGTTTTGGCGGAGATCGGTGAAGGGAAATTAGCTCGGTGTTGGAGGTTTCCCAGGCGAGAATCAATTCTTCGGAGAGTTTTGGAGGAGTTTCCGACGGGGAAGGATTGTATGTTTAGGCCTTTGGTTGACGGGGAAGAAATCCGGGGTCCCTGGAGGAATTGAGGGAGTGAATCGGTGGTTTGAGTGCTGGATTTGGTGGGAAGCCGCCGGGAGAGGACCCAGGGGTTTTCAGGAAGGAATTATTGAAACTTTCCTGTTTTGCTTGGGATTTTTTTTCCCCCCTTTCTGCCTCTAATCTTTTTTCTGCTGGGGTTATTTCCGGAACGTGGCTTGGTTTCGCCCTGTCTAGAGCCATTCGTTCGTGATAATTTGTGGTTCAGCAGCTGGAAATTGGCGGAAGTGATGCTTTGAGATGACCGGTATGCTCTGATTCTGAATTCGAAGGGTCTCTCTTTAGCGAACGCGGTGATCGGCTTTTTCCTTCTTGAACTCTGTTTTACCGTAGAGTGGTGATGGCGGAGATCTGCTGTGAGGTAGCCAGCGATGGAGAGGCGGCGCCCGAGTGTGTGCCGAGCTCGGTGGCAGCCAGGAGAAGGCGCTTGGAGGTGCGGTCGTTTAAGTTGATCGCCGACGTGACTGCGTCTGCCGCGGAGCGAGCCAGGAAGCGGCAGAAAGCCGTTGCTCCGGTTGTGCTGCTGCAGTGCGGCGACACAATAGAGACTTGCTCTAAGCCGTTGCTCATAGAGAAGAAGGGTGATGACGCCTTTTCTGGTGAGGAGAGGCAGGACCCTGTGCTGCTTCCTGGTGAGGAAAGGAAGGATCCGTTGGAGGTACCTGCCAGGCCGTCGGTTGTCAAAGATCGCTGCCCTAGGTTCGGGACGTCGTCCCTTTGTGGCCGAAGGAGAGAAATGGAGGATGCCTTATCGACAGTTCCGGCGTTTTTTAGGAGGCCGGCCTGGAATTCTGGGGCTGGATTTCATTTTTTCGGCGTCTTCGACGGCCATGGTTGCTCTCATGTAAGTAGATTAAAAGTGACAGAGAGGCGAATAGCGTCGGATTGAGCTACCTTTTTCCTACTGAGGAGTTCATTTATTTGATCGGTGTCAGAAGCGTCCGGTTGGGCCAAAAAAATGTTCAGCCGGAGAATAGAGTTCTTTTCATCAGATTGCGCTAATCTTTGGCTCTTCTTCACTCACAGGTAGCGTTGTCTTGCAAGGACCGAATGCACCATTTGGTTGCGGAAGAGCTCGGATCGGCACCGGGGCCGGCGCTTGCCGAAAACCAGAATGGCCGGAAATTTCCTGAATGGAAAGAGGCGCTCGAGCGTAGCTTCTTGCGAATGGACAAGGAGGTTTCTGGCGAGGTGGCTACCGATCGCGCGTGCAAGTGCGAGGCCGGGACGCCTCACCACGCGGCCGTTGGCTCGACGGCTGTGGTAGCCGTGGTGAGTCCCAACGAGATCGCCGTCGCAAACTGTGGCGATTCGCGGGCGGTCTTGTGCCGGAACGGCACCGCCGTGCCGCTCTCATCGGATCACAAAGTAACCCTTTCCCTTTTTCCTCATGTGTTCCGGCTATATTTCCATCGCTGACTTTCTTTTTCTCCCTGCGCTTCAGCCGGACCGGCCGGACGAGCTTCTCCGGATCCAAGCTGCCGGCGGACGCGTCATCTACTGGGATTGCCCGCGCGTGCTTGGCGTGCTTGCTATGTCCCGCTCCATCGGTAAATTCACCTCTCCTTCTTCCCCTTTTCTCCCCGCCATTTTCGTTCTCTTTTCATTTCGTTATTTTTTGTTTTTGGCACCGGGGGAAGTTGAAATAGGCGTTATATTGACGATAGTTTAAGATCCTGGCGACGCCTGAGAAACCCCATGAATCTCAATAAAGGTTTCAGGTTAATTTTGTTTGCTGTACTTTTAACGTGCTGTTCCATGGGGAAATTCGAGGCAAACAAAAGCGTCTGCAAGTCTGTAACAAACAACAGGACAGACCAGCTGGTTAGTCGCAAAATCGGGTCCGGACCGAAAGAGGGGGGTGGTGGGGGTTATAATGTATATATATATACGAGTAGAAAGTACCAAATATTTGGTTTGGGGAAGCGGGCCCCACTGTCAAGGTCCCTTGTGTTTGTGCTTTTTTACTTTTGTAGGACGAAGTACGCATATGTATAGATTAACGACGGCATTTGGACCCCAGACTGGTAAACGTCGGCTTTTATAACCCTTTGAAGGGTCCAAGGGCTGAACCACTTGAAGTTTTTTGGATATTTCAACCTTAAATCATGTGTGTGAGGACTTTATTTATTGCCGTCACTTGATCAATATTTAGAAGCCGAGGTTTGGGCCAAAGCTTTTTGTTTATACCTCAACTTACTCCTGGGTCCGAAGTCTAAGACAAGCTTGGCCACACGAGCACAATCCGCACCCACTTGGACTCGCTGACCTTGACTATGTCTGAGGCCCCTTCCGAAGCGTAGCCTCGATTCGGCTTGTTCTGCGTATATGGCCTTGGAGTTTTTAGGACTGTTTCTTCTTTCTAGCAGACGACTGAATGCGTTTGTAACTGTGCAGGGGACGATTATCTGAAGCCGTACGTGAGCTCGACGCCGGAGATAACGGTGACGGAGAGGGCGAGGGGCGACGAATGCCTAATTCTGGCGAGCGACGGGCTGTGGGACGTGATGACGAACGAGGAGGCATGCTCCATCGCGTCCAGGTGCCTGCAGGGTGCGGGAGGCGACGGGGATGGTGAATCCTCGGCTTCCGGCGAGGGCGACCCCGATCCCGCCTGCACCATCGCGGCCACGCTGCTGACCAAGATGGCCCTCATTAGGCAGAGCTCGGACAACGTGAGCGTGGTGGTTGTGGATCTCAGGAGGAACGTGTTATAGTACCGACCGCGATTGTGGGGATGTCCGACGCAGTGGACGGCCTCATCAGTCTCTGGGGGGTGTGCAAAAAGCAGAAAAAGAGATTAGGAAAAGATTAAAGGAAAAAAGGGGAGGGAAGGATCTTTATTTCCTTGAGCTTTGGTTCTTTCGTTCTTTGCTTTGTTGGTAGGACGTCATATGGGGATGGGGGGTTTCAGGGAGGGAAGATACTCCGTTTTCCGATCAACTAACTGATGGAGGCGGGGCAGAGGGGAATACTAAATTGGACATACAGAATGTGAGCGCGAGGGAGAGGGGGCGGGGAGGAAACTATGTGGCAAATGCCACTTAAGCCAATTTGTTGTAATCCAAATGGAAAAAGGATATTGTGAAAGTAAAAGAACTTGTTTGTTTGAGGCGGGGTGCTTTTATAGCCTTTCCTCTTTTTCCCCTAGTTCCCTCCTGGCTTACCTTCAAATTGCGAACAGTTATGATGTTACCAACGAGTGAAGCGATTCGACTTTACGACCCTGCAACAAAGTTGGATTCTCGGACGCTGGCTCTTACTGTTTTACATTGCGTCAATGAGGTCCACGGTGAAGGACAAGTTTTCTTTTCAATTAAAGTCTACGAAGGACTCGCTGGTTGAATTTGGGCGACATTGGAAACTCAAATGTGGTTTGAGATTGTAATTTGTTATTAATCTGGGTGGGAATCTGAATCCCCTTTGTTTGAAGAGTATCTCTCAATATTGCTCTAGTTATCATGTTGTGATACATATTGTTCCATAAGGTTTGCATCTGCTTCATGGTCTAATTAAGCGAAGCTGGTGGGTGCGGTAGTGAGACATGAAGGGTGCTTCATAGGGCGATTCCGACCACAGACGGCACCTTGCGAAACTTATACATTAAAAAATGCTCTGAGAAGAAAAAAAAAAAGCAGTTAAAGGTCAGATGGCTGTCATGTTTTCCGGTCCAAACTGATCATTAACTAGAGTGATGGCGAAAAACCAAGTTCTTGGCTTTCGTCAACGAAAGCGAAGCTTTCCATTAAAAAAGTCGGAAAGAAAGCGTGGCGTCGATCTCTGAACTTATTATCAGATGGTGGGCCTGCAAGTAAAGGGTCTTAAACTAAGGTGTTATAAATGTATCGCATGCATGTCTCTAAAAAGCCTTCCCCTCAAAGTTCTGCACTATGGAGGAGAAGGTAACATGAGGAGGTTAAAACAGAGCTCGATAGAACGGGATGTCTCCGGGCCCGAAATGGCGATCTCTGGGGTTCAGGAAGACAAGATGGAAGCCCCTGTTCGGAACATTGATGTAGACGACTCCCTGTACCATTGAGAGGACTAAAGAAGACTAATTGGGGCATCACATTCGACTGTCAAAAAGAAACCAGATACCAGAGAATGAGATGACGAGAGGGCGCCGGAAAACAAAAAATCCTGTCCAACCCGATGGTTTCAATACAGCAGTATGGCCCGTTGGGTTGAGATTACGGCGTCGGCGAGATCGGCGGATTCACGACTTAATCAGCTGCGCTCGGACAAGGCTGATGCCTGTTGGCAATTGGAAGGAGAGAAAAGGGGATCCACTGGTTTTTCTTGTTCCTACTAACCGTTCGACGCCGGTGACCTGGGCTCCGGTGATGTTCGTATGTTCAACGGCAATAAGATTTTAAAGAAACAAATGAATGCATAGATCGTAGTCAGGCAGCACGTAAATGCCTGAAAGGTTAGTATTTTCACTCTTGAATCCAAATTCAAACCCATGTCCGATAAATTAATGAAACACCGGTCTGTAATAGCGACATTTGACCCGAACCCGATCTACATTCTTTTTAGATTTGGCTTTGTTCGATCTTAAAGCTCGAGGATTACTAAGTCAATGTCTGTTTTGATGTTAATATCCATGGACCAAATCCACTGTTGATTTCTTTCAGTCTGGATCTCCCCTACAGAACTCCAATCCAAGTCTTTGAAAATCTGCACCACATGCACCCTTTCCCCGTGGAGGGCTATCCTGGACCACCGTGTCCAAACCTGGCAGGGCTTCATCCACGTGGTGGGCTGTCACTGTGAAGCGGGTCTGGTCTAAGTGGGATCCAGATCCGAAACCAATTGAAATCGACCTTTTGGCCTTATCACATTGGCTATCTAATCTAAGCCTCACCTTATCTCCTCGCATTCATGGCTGAGGCTGCCATATGGATGTGACAAGGCACAATGAGGATGATGGCCTTGTACGCATGCAGGACAAATGCGTTTCATGATCATGACCTGATGCATGCCCATCCTTGCCGGTTTTTTCATGTTCATCCATACTTTGACATGCCCATCCTTCCAATCCAAGTTGTTTCCTTGTCCATACCAGCTGATTTCTTCTCGTCTTGGTTTCAGGACAGAATTTCCACACTAGTTTGTTCTAAGCTAATGCAATCATTGTACTGTTCCATTTTAAATTATTGAACGCTCGCTTGCTCACCCGAATCCCGAAGCAGCTCTAGCCTCACCTCACCTCACCTCTTGATGCAACAAATTGCAACAGAACCCAACTTCACTTAGGAGCAAAAGTTTGCTTCTTGTTATTTCAAGTTCAAGTATTGAATCGGTTTTGACATCACTGTAATAATCCGACTCACTCTCATACTAAGCTCGGGCTCTTAGTCCAATAAATCCTCCTTTAACCTGCTCCCTATTAATTTTGAACCCAATCTTTAAAAAAATTTGACAATTCCATTTTATAGGCCATTCAAGATTCTGCTCCCTATTAATTTTGAACCCAATCTTCAAAAAAATTTGACAATTCCATTTTATAGGCCATTCAAGATTTTTAAAATTTTTGCCCAGTTGTTGAAAACCTGCCGGCACATACAATCATATCATAGTTGAAAACCTGTGGGCTCGTATAGGCGGTTGCCCACATACGCCTACATGGGGCTACGCCACTGACAGTCAATTGGTATACTGATAAACCTTTTACTTTTTGTGAGGATGATGTGTTGCGTGGAGGGCCACGGAGGGCGGAATTTAAGAGGCCTACACGTATCATCGTTTCCGTTGATGGAGTCACCGATTCTCTTGTGGTGATTTGGAGTCTGATTCTGGATTTATCTGGCTTTCCACAAACAATGTCCGGCCGCATCAGATCATCACCCGAATTCAGCCACTGGCTTTGCATAGTACCACCCTACTTGCTTGCCTCATTAACTTGGTTCATTCAGTTCCGGTAAATACCGGATTAAAACTCGATCCATTTGGTTGTGCTCCTCATGACTTGTTGGCAGGGGCGGAGACAGAATTTTTCACAAGGGCGAGCCAAATGGGGACTGGATTATATGGATTAGATTTGGATAGGACCAAATTAAATTTATATTAAAAAAATATATTGAGACAAAAAAAAATCAAGTTTTACACTAGATTTTCTTTTTTTAAATTTAGTTGGGTGTTTCATGGATTAGGCACCCCATATATATATATATATATTGAAATTAACTGGTAGCCCAACGTTAAAGAGCTAAAAAAAAATTCGAAACTGTCGGTAAATTCACCATAACCATTGCTAATAAGCCACTGTCATATCATGAGCATGTCATTTTTAATGCTCCAAGAACGATTTTTAATTTTTCAACCATTAAAGTAATAACAGGCAGCGGGTTGATTTCCATATATATATATATATATATATAATGAAAAAACGGAATGTTGAAACAGTGACATAAGCAATAAATGGTGAGCCTAGGCAATGATTTTTGTTGTTCGATCGGACTCCGGTCTGAGGGATCGGATCCCACTTTAGTCTTTACGATTTTTAATAGCTAAATTTGGAGATTAAAAGCAGTCAGGTAATGGGCCGGACAATAAAATGAGATGCCTAGCCGTGTTATGACCAGGCCAGTTCCAATAGCTGGCATTTTTTTGTCGGTTTGTTTTAGTAGCCAACCACGTGTTCAGCTTTCCGTCACAAAATATCTTGAAACACTTTTACTCGTCGTTACGTGGCAGTTAGGCGATGGATGGCCAACTTTCTGTCAATGATGTCGCCGGATAAAAGCAACGCCGACGCACCGAGCTCTACCATAGGTCGGCCTTTCGATATCGACCTAACGTGTTACTTGCTTCTACTCAAGTCCGTGAATTTTGTTCGGTTTCTCTTGAGACAGAATACGAGATAATATTGTTAGGCAGTGTTCGCAAAGCAGAGAAAAGGAGAAGGTGGCCTGAGATTTGCAGTAGTCGGATGCTTTGAACACCAACTCGTGGCCGGGCAAGTGTCCTCGCCAACTATCGAAGTACTAAACTAGTGACGCCGAAGCCATGATAGTGATGAGAGCATTTATCCCTGCTGTGATTAGACTGGTGATTTGGACATCTTCCTTGGATCAAAGTACACCTGTTCAGTGCAGCTTCCCTTTTGATTCCCACATCGCCAAACTTTACTTTACTTTACACCTAAGCGCAACTAAAGCGTGGAAAAATGTGGTGACTGAACCAAACTATGCTTTTGCTTTTGGTGGAGATCGTTCCTGGATTTCGGTCGCCTTCCATGAAATTATTAGGTTAGCAGGCTTCTGTCAAATTGGTTAATGCCTAGACAATAGACAATGCGGTGCAGTCGCTGCCATTGCTATAACAATTCGAACCTGAAAAGAATTGACTGCACTGTGTATCTGGGGAATTGGCTGCGTCAAAGATTTAACTAAAGCAATTGTTAGTAGACGAAAATGTTATCAGTATTTAAAAATTGAATATATACTCTGAACAGGTGGCTTCTGCAACAGCGTATTTGGTTAGGACCTGTCAATTCTAGCTTATTCTTGTAATACTATCATTGAAAGACTAACATGTCAGCAGTTTTTGTGGATGGTATGACGCCAAGCCAAATTACAAGTGTCCATGGGCCAACGTCTATGTAGAATCAGTCCTCCTGCTGAGAAATTGATTGTTTGGAATGTGAGTAATTGCAATGTGAACTTGAATGTCAACGTGGAAAGCCACTAATTCAAATAATTTTAAACTCTTATAAGCGCCACCAATATATATAGAGGAGCGAATAGTTGAAGACATCCAAATATATAAAATCAAGAAATTTTATGAGCTGGTGTAGGCAAATGGCACTCCATCTTGGATTGCACTCACATCTCCATTTAGAACATAATCGCTTTAAAATGGCAGTTGCTTGAAAACATAAGTTCTTGTTTGGTCTAGTCTTACTTCATGTTAAACTGTAGTTGATATCCGACGCTCTCTGAAGTATATTGGTGATTAATTTAAAAACGGCGAGATATTTGAGCAAATTGTGAATTGCTTATAGAAATCACACCAAAGCCCAAAATCATGCCAACCATGATAAGTTGGTGAAGATTCGTTCCTACACATGCTACAGAAATATACCCACATGGTCTGAAAACCAGCCGACAAAAATTAATCTACCTCTGTATATGCCCGTTAGAAGTGGCTTGGGTTGAACCACCCACCCAGAATTTTTACCATCACAGATGGAGAGCAGGCACAAGTGAAGGCAGGTGTGGGCTCATCCTTGTTACCTCCACCAATCGCTGTGTTTCAGAGATGATCAAGGATGCCCTTTTCACAGGGAGCATATAATCCCAGGCATTAATGCATCTACCACCTGGTCTCCTACTGATGAATTCCTTCCTGGTTTTTCTTCCCTGCTTTTACAGAGAGCCACACAGCATCACAATAAGGGTCCTAGAAAATATGTGTGTGTGTGGTGTGTTTCATCACATATGTCGATGATTGTGTTTGTATTCGGAACATGTAACCAATACTGCTGGGTTATGCGTTCTAAGGACAAACTTAAATTTGCCGTTGGCGGAACACAGTTCATTAATGAAGCCACCAAGTACTTGAAACGGATCGCAGGGGTGAGATAAATGGTTTGCTTTTTTTCCTTTTCTTTTTTTTTTGGCTGGGGTTTTACTGGGAAACATATATAGGACTGCCTGTTCTTCTTGTTGCTTCTTTGCACTTTCCATGTGAAGTGCTGATGGTTTCTGACACTGCTTTCGGTTCCACCACCAAATATGTGCAAGTTATGCAGATCATACTGGCACTGGGCTGACTCGGCTGAGCCAGCCAAACATGTCCATCAAAATAAAATTCAGTTAGAGCTGCGCACTGAGCCGAGCCAGAATGTTACTCGGCCTGTAAAGGCCTGAACCCAGCCCACCCTCCGACTTAGACTGCTTGAGGTAAGCCTGGGATTATATGGGTTGCATGCCAGATAATATACTGAGTCAATTAAATTAACGGATGGAGACCAACTCATAAAAAAAAAATTCTACGCTGAGACATTGCTTCACGTGCTTTTAGTCCTACCAACTATGTTATGCCCTTTGATGAAAGATCTGTATACATATATAGTCATTTGAATTCATAATAACATATATATAGTCATGTAATTTTATAGTAACCTTTGTAAATTTAATTCATTGGCTTGTAATGTTTAAGTTTTATTAGCTTCAATCTTAAAATGGACTCCTGTGAATGGCTTGTGACCCAGCCTGACCAAGTCCATTTAAATAAACAGGCTGGCCCAGGCTCAGGTTCTAATATGCCTTGGCCCCAAGGGCTGATTGTTTTTCCACCCAGGCCCAACCCATTAAAGGCTGTGCCCTCGTCTACCCGAGTCACGGCCCGATAACCAATCTTAGATTCAGTTTTATCTTGAACATGGCCAACCATGGTCCACAAGTCAGGCTTCCGTGCTAATTTGGACACCGAAACCATAACAGTATGCCACATATAACCCTTTTCTTTTGTTTTTTTACTTCATTCAGCTGTTTCTTTGAATCTGCGAAATATCACAGACCATGAACAATTCATGATTCAATCTATGTAATTCCTTTTGTCAATGGTGATTGTAAATCCCATGGCGAGCAGCCAGAAACACGTTTACTGGATTAATTTGATTTTCGGCGCAGCTGCTTAAAAAGATCTGCAAAACCATGGATGCAGGATTGGTCTGCTAACGAGAGGCGTAAATTTGAAAAAGTTGTTCGCGTGAAAGCTAATGACAGGCACTCATACCAGGGGTGCCAACAACATGTCGTTTTTTGTTGTACCAAGTTGGTCCTCAATCCAATTTCCAATTGATAAGAGTAATATTTTTACACCCCTAGACTCCTTAATGTACTAGAATGCTAAAAAATAGATGCTATAATTCCTCTCGTAGGTGAAGAGCTTTTAAAAATGATGCTAAACAATGCAAAAAACCTAGTTTTCGCATCAAAACCAGTTAAAATAAATGTATTTGAAGCTAAAACCATGTAAAAAGTGCGATCTTAGCGTCATCCAAACAGCAAGTAAATGGTCACCAACGTTTTGGCTCTATAGTATTCATCAAAAGTTCAAGTTGACAGTCGGTAGAAGTACCAATAAATATTTGACTAGAGAAATTAATTCACATTTATGCAGGGAAGTTAGGTCATAGAAGGATACACTTTCACCACGATCAAACCCAAGCAACGAATTAGTGCAGATCAGAAAGGCAAAATGAAGATTTCATTTTCCAACAGACAGGCGTACACGCATGCATGCATATAAAAGTCTCTAAAACAAACCCTCTTAAAAGATGCCAACCTTCAAGCCAAGCTGCATAAACTTCTACATATTCCAGGACCAATCTCGCCAGCATTTCCAATCCAACACTAACCCCAGAGGCATTCAAACTTCGAAAGGTTATTTATGTAGACTCCTCTTCTTTCTTCAGTGCTTTCAGCTTCTGGTAACCTTTGTCTGTACCAAATAACCTGAAAAGAGGAAAACAACCAGCAACTTAAGCTTCAGCAACCATACCATGGCAATCATGTACACAAGAGCATATGCAAAAGGAAACATAAAATATTCTGCCTTGGTTTGTTGTTCAATCTGCAATACAGTAAACAGCATTTGAGCAAAACACATGAATCTGACTTTATCTGAAGCACTAAACATTTTAGGCGTAGCAAGCCATGATATGACGATCTTAACATTTCCCAGTGGTACGATGACGTCAACATTCCCAGCAAAAATAGCAAAATACTCGGTTCTCAACCTCCACATCTTTCAGGACAATGACAAACAGTGAGAAAAGGCATAATAAGCATTTTCAAGGGAACACCAAGGGAAATTTTTAAATCAAACCTTAAAATGAAAAGACCGGATACTGCAAGCAGAGACCACAAGGGGAAGAACGCCAACTGAATTACAGTACTTGTTAGATATTATGAGATTCCTAATAAAATGAATCCCTACCAGTCCATGTATGTGAATGTTGATGAGTAGTTGCCTGATTTGGTATAGAGCAAACGGTGGTGATAGTCATGGAAATCAGCCCTGATAAAGAACACAAAATCTGTTAGGTGATCAACACATGGGTGAAGCCACATAATTATATCAAACTAAAATGACAAGACTAGCATGAAGAACTGCTTACCCTCCATATATTGGCAGCACCTTTGATAGACTCCACGGGAAATCATAGCCACAATGTGCTTCTACTGTCTCCAGGACTCTTAGCATCATCCACAGCCAAAGGGTAAACAGGTGAGGCCCAGTGATGGCTGGCCCAACAATAGTAGCAAACCCAAGGAACAATATTTCAGCAGGATGAGCATATTCTGAAGTTAATCCAAAAGGTGTTGCATACCTGTATGAGATAATACTACTGCTTTATGGGCCATCCAAAGTAAAGCAAAGGTCATCATGCATGTCCTACTATGACAAGATTGACACAAAGGTGGAACTGTTATCTTACTCATGGTGTACGCTATGCACGTGCTTGTACAGCCATTTGGTATGTAAAATCCTGTGACCCCAGTAAAAGACAAAGTCTTCCAGAACAAAGTAAGAGATTATCTGTGGCACAACCACTTTCCTGTAGAACATACAAGCATCATCAGTTGCAGTAGAAGAGTGCAACTTATTCAACAATGTGTAATCAAATTCAACTGCAGGATAGACTGATATAATATCTAAAGGAATTTGAGTGACAGAAGATCCAGCTGGAAGTACCAGGATGGCAACGGAAGTGTGCTCCGCATCCCCATGAATCTAAAGACGGGATATGAAAGCATCATAACTGGAAGGTTCACACAGAAGTGGTAGAGCAACAGCTTTAGGATGCATTTCTCCTGTGCAGCAACGGTATTAACTTTGTTCTGCAGAGAAACAAAAATGAATCAGACATGGTGCATCTCCCAATAGCACAAGACATGAAATTGCCTCAGAACAGGTCCAAAAACAAAGAAAAAGAATAGATATCTTACTAGAAATTGATAGGCTATGAACAAATTACCCATCATTCTTTCACAACCGCCATTAAAGTAGAAAAATTTTATAAAACGTGTCCAGACTCCAGACTCTTGACATTCAACTGAAGGTTGCCACTTTGCTAGCCTTTTGCATAATTTAAGATAGCTTCCCCAGTCACCCAAAAAACAAAGATCATTTCTGTGATTTTGAAAATGAAGTAAAATTGTAAGTTGAAACAACGTTAATTGAAGGAATAATTTTAAAGGTTGGTTGCTTCACAGTACAGGTCCTCAGCAGCTTCATAACCAGGACGATGATAATTTTAAAGAAAGCAGTCTGTCAATCATGTTCTCTAAATACAAACTAGAGCAACAATAAGCATCACTTAGTATGTTAGTCCTAAAGGAAGAACTGCCATTAGAAAGGTGCTTCTAACACTTCTCCAAACCAGAAAAGTACAAGGAAATGTTGCTAGCAAGAATTTTTCTTTTTTAACTAAATAATACTATGTTGGTTACAGCCTTACAGGAAGGAATACCATGTAAACCATGAACTGAGTAGTATAAATAAAGCTGACCACAAAAGAAAAATAACCATTTCATGTACCAATATCATGATGAACAGACACGCACATTAGACAAACAAACAAACACACACACACACACACACACACACACAGAGAGAGAGAGAGAGAGGAAGACCTGAATCTTGTACTTGCTTAACAACCCAGTCCTTTCAATGAATATAAATGGAAGGCCTGACAGAAAAAAGATGCTTTCATGAAGTAGGAAACTTCCAAGCGACGCAAGTTGAAAGTCACTGAAATGTGTGATCAGATACTGCGTCACCCGAAAAGAAAGGGCTATCAGTGATGGAAAAATAAGACATGCAAAAAGAAAATAAGCCTTTAATACACAATGAAATATAAAGGGTAGTTTGCAATTTTTGCTGTGAAGCAGGCAGAACAATATAGGGACTAACAGAAAATTTGATGAATATAATCAACCATAGAGACACTCAACCATGCACATAAACTACAAACTGATTTTTAAACTTTCCCCATAGGATATAAATTGGAAGATACCGAAACTTTTCATCAAATGAGGAACTTCCAAAAGAACTTTCCTGAAAATCAACTCCACCAGGGTAATTTTTGAACAATGTCTTAACAAGTACCTTTCACAATGTCGCACTAGTGTTCATACTGGGGCATTTTTTTTATATGTTTTTTGAGCACCAAAGGCCCTGACCATGTGTTTCATGATCTGAACATCTTGAAAATACTTTTCAAAACTAGGAGTTCTTTTCTCATGCTGAGGCATCCTTTATCTTTGAACCATGTTTTGACCAACATTTTGGAACAAGGATCTTTCACAATGCCAAGCCAGTACCTTGATATGAAATCGCAAACTGCGATTCAACTTAAAAAATACTATTAATTTGAATAGCAAAATAGAATACAATTAACCACATTACAAAATTAGCAGAGCATTTTGCCTTAATGACCAAAGCCAACTTGCATGCCTACCATATGAAACAGTAAGTGAACATCATGGAAACAAACAACCAACCCAAATCTAACAGACATCACCAATGTGATCCAATACACAAAATTTGCTGTCTAGCTAAAGAAAAGGCTGTTTCTCAACGGCTGGAGCTCACAATCCAATTGCAAAAAAACCAACAGCCTACTAAAAGACATCAAACATGTATTGTCCACTTGGAAACATTTGTTTCTTCAAACATCAGACTATATCGTACTATCTTTTGACACTGCTGAGTTATCTCATAGAGACAAAAACTTTCTTGTGGGGCATAGAATGGTTAACTTTGTGCTGACGACAATGATATGACTTTTATTTCTTCATCTACACAGCTTATATAGTATTTCTTCCATAGATGAACTTCAGTTTCACATAAAGAATCATGCAGGACTGTTTCTAAGAAGTCCTATTATTGATAGTCCAACACCGTAACTGAAAGAATACTGCAAGTAATTTTGTTCATGTAAGTGCAATTCTGGTCATAACACTAGAGGACTGAGATATGCAGCATGTGAACCTTCACATAGAACTCTACAGTGCTCTTCCACTCTGCAAAAAAGCAACATGGAATTTTTCCATCTTCCTTTAGAACAGAAACATCACCTTGTTTACCAAGAGAGATTTGGATCACAGACAACTTTTACTCATAGTCAGCAATTTCATAGTAAATAACAAAAAGGAGTCTTAGATAATTGATAGTTGACAGCCCCAGCAATATGCAGCTTCCAGAAAGGTTTCACATAGACAATCTTCCAGAACTATCTGTTTACAATGAAGGGTCCTTATGTGTTTGACTAGACAAAAATAACCTATCCCCTTTAACCCAGAAAGGTTTGGCAAAAGAAGAACACGAACGATTTGGTGATAGTCAATGGTTTTCTAGGATGTAAGCTAGGTATTCCAGATACTTGATGGGCCAGGCCCCAGAACTCAACAAACTTTTACTTTCAACTACTACATCCATGTCTTAGTATCATCCCTTCTTCACTTTCTTCATCCAGATGTCTGCATGCAATTTCCATATTTTTTTTTCGAAACGGCGGAAGACAACAGAAAAGCAGAACTAGGATCAACTGTCCAGTTGCTCCGCTTAGTCAAACAGTTAGCTTAATTATTCATAAGAAACACTTGCATATAGGTGGACCATGAAAGTAACCAAAACAACTTAAACGAACTAGAAGTTCACAATAATATAAACAAATGTTATCACACATTAAGAAGTCTACACCCACATGCCCGTAAGACGTGACACCAAATGGTGCTACAGGAAACAACCATCGACCAAATGAACAAAAATCAGGAAGAAAATAATGTAAATGCCATATATGCAAACAAATATTCCACCGGTTTAGCATGGAACGTCATAGCTACCTAGAAATACTACAAGAACTGGTGTTTAGCAGTTGTCCGGTAAAATATGGGCAATTGAATTAAACAATTCCACTTTCTAGTGAAATGAACAAATTGGTACGAATTCCGAAATCCCATTTATGGGGTCGCAAAAATAAGCTTTTCGGCTTGTAGTAAGCAGCTTGTCTTCTCAAAGGAAATACAGGTGTTGGCAAAACTGACAAAGGATTCAACGTGTCTACAAATGCCATACTGTCTCTTCGTTGCCAGCAGCGTACACATGACAACGAAATAACTCATTCATTCAATTCCATGGGAGAGAGTGCCAATAACACATCAATGGAATTGGTTTGATCCGTGTAAGGCAGACTTTTTACTAGTGTGGACAATTTTCTCCATTAAAGGTCCAGGTATCGACTTCATCGGATGCATCTTTGTTAGATAAATATCATATCTATTAAGCAAGGTGTTGTAACTCTTGTCTATAGTTTATATTTTATACAGCACCAAATAAAATATGCCAACACGACAAATTAATAAATAGGATATAGTATTACGGACAAACCCATGAAACAATGATTTTGCCAACCATTCAGATATGAATATGCCGCCGAAGTTTGAAGGCGCTTCTTATGTTTCCACCTCTGGCATATTTGTTGCAGTAATAAGCGTAAAAGTAAAAGCTAGTTCATTCAGCATGACGGCAAGACATGTAACGTGGTGATTACTGCCATACCGCATAAATATGAGCAAAATCAATAGAACAATTTTAGCTGCTAGTACAGAAAATGTTCATCGCCTCCAGAGAAAATTAATGGTCTCGACGTTGACGAAAGTTGTTTTTTAATGTCCATGAAGCAAAGTAACCATCCCGTGTCTCAGAGAAATAACGCGCTAACCAAACACACATGCTATGTAGACTATATCTGTGAATCTCGGATTATTGCAATCGTAGTTTCTTCGCACGCATTAGATCTGGTCGCTACACATTACTTCGGGCCTACAGGGGTAATTTTTACGCCAGTATGAAAAACTTGCTCAGAAAAAGTACGGAGCATTCTCATCACTACGATAAAACATAGAAGATATCAATCATCAATCATCAGCTTGTACACATAAAAACAACAGCCGACATTCATGGGTTCAGGATACTCAAAACATTTATGAACCAACACAAATGCAAAAGACTAACGACCATTAAATCAACGAATCACATGCAAACTGAAGTCACTCGCCGGAGCACAAAAGAAAAGAAAGAAGTCCTAAAACGTAAAACTCAGAAAGATCAGCCATGTTGCAACCACAAGAACAAAGTCAAGTAAACTGCCAAGCAAGATCCCCTCCCTTCCCCATTTCCAACACGAGAAGAAAGGTAAGAACGAAAGCTACCAGAAAAGAAAAAGAGAATATCCGGAATCCACGCCTCCAGATAGCCGACTCGATTTTCAAAAGAAGTTCAGAGAAGGAAAAAACATACAAGCGTGTATACACAGAGAGAGAGAGAGAGAGAGCCAACGGGCCGAAAGGGGGAAGGAGGAAAAAAGAACGCAAATGGAGAAAATCCGTACCAGCCATCCCGATTCCAGAAGAGACGCCATTGCCGAGAAAGCGTGCCTGAGTCTATGTGCACGTCCGGGAGACTCGGAGCAGAGAAATCGACAGAGAGAAGCAGGTCTCTCCCTTCAGACAAACAGAGCGAGAGGGACGGTACAGGAGGAGGAGACAATGCCAATGGCGAGCGATCAGAAGCGCGAGCAAGGAAGAAGCGAGAAGAAGAGGTCGGAAGGAGGAGGCCACACTGTCCCTCTTGCTATTCTCTCGGAGAGGAGAGACACGAGAGTATCTCTACCGCTCGCTCTGCCTTCTTCCTCCCTCCTTGACAGACTGTCCACGTGAGGCGGACCAGATTCAGTCAAGAGCGACAATCCCACCACGCCTGGGATCCATTTATAGGCTTCCTCACTCTGGTCCCGCTATTTTCTCTTTCTGCCCTCCACTCCTTCCCTTATTCACGGAAAAATCTCCTGCCCCTTCAGATCGGAAAACGAACCGGTTCAGCATCTGTCTGACCCAGGCAAGTAATCCGGACAAATTCGAATCGGGTTTCCATAAAGAAAAAGAATGTCCTTCTGGTTTTCCTTGTAGTAAAATCTTAAATAATGTGGTTTTTTTCTTTCATTGAACTTAAAGGTCCTAGTATCAGTAAACAATTTGATACATTAAGCAGGAGAGATCTCTGAAGATTGAATGGGAAAAAGAAAATTTAATGATAGAAGGCAAGGGAAAGAAGCAAATGAATCATGGCCCTGGAGTTATCCAAGGTTCTCTCTTATATAAATTGATTTTCTATCAATTTGGACCTAGAGTTGGGTCACTGAGCAAATCAGTTCAACCCGAATTTGATTCGGATCTCCGTTCCTTGACTGGTTCAAGATCCAGAAAATATTTCACTCTTGTTTGTGCCTAGCCCATCAAATAGTACGGGTCCCGGACCTTTGCTGGTGCGGCTTCGCTGTCAAAGAAACACTTCTCCATTCAAACAAGTGGTGTTCTTTATTTTTAAATGAGAATCTTAAATATAAGTGTTCCACCAGATTTGAGTATTTTTAAACAAGTACTCCTCCAACAAATTTTTCTGACTCAACCACTGATTGAAACCAATGATTGAGTTTCGAACAGATTGGTGATGCACAGAACTTGAACGTGGTAATGGCCAGAGACAACCGGAAAATTAAGGGGGTCATGTTTGATATGACTAATCGGATTTATCTACTCAAACACAAGCTTAACTTGGTAGAACTCGACAGCAATTGGATTCAGTGGCGGAAGCCAAAAGATTTTAGTCCATATCCACGAATCTAGAAAAGGAAGAAGAAAAAAGGACGATATAATGAGAAGAACGATCTAGAGCCCACTCAACTCAAGGATGTGTACTGATAATCTCCCATATACCAGCTCAGAAGATGCGGTAGTACTCTTCTTCAGTACCTCTTGATTGGTCCCTTTAAATGCATCCTTCTGGATATCTTCGCCTTAACTGTTAACCACTGAGTAGATATGATACAACAAACAACCGATGGGAAAGTGCATTAGATTTTTAAAAATATTAAGAAGTTGAAAGCGTTTGCTCAATGCATGTTAGAACTTGGTAGGAAATGGCTTGTTTTTTAGATTAATTAAATGTTGATCATGTGGAGTATTGCTAATTATTAATGAAGAACTTAGTTCTCACGTACTGTTTGGAAGTGGAACCCTTTAATGCACAGGCTTGCTGCTTTGTTATCAATGGTGACATTAGTTATTAGATTTTCTACTTTTGAGTTTGAGTTTGAACGTTGTTAGGAACAACACACAATAAACTCTCATCTCGCACTCTCAAGAGGGGGTTAGAAACAACAAGGAAGAAGACAACGATTTACGTGGTTCGAAGCAATAATCTCCTACGTCCACGGTCGCAGAGATCTCTTGTATTCTCTCTCATATGAACACACAGAACAACACTCACACAAGCGGCGGCCATCCTCTAAAAATAAGGATTATGGCAAACATGTATTTGTACAAAATAACATATATGCCCTTACATATAGAAAAAATTTCCGTGACATATCACCTACCGCCCGTTTGCAATTTTGGCTCGAGTTTGGATCGTGCACATATTTTATATGTAGGATTTGTGGATTTCTTCCTCCTCCGACTTTGGATGAAGAAACCTTCCGACCTTTCGCAGCACATCGCTCAATGCATCAAGCAACCGCGATTGGAGCATGTATACGCACATATATAACATATATATGTTTTTTATTTTGAACGTGAGAACATCTGGGTGCTCGGAGCTTGTTCGGCACCACCTTAGTTCAAAAAGAGAAAAAATATTTTTCAGGCCTTTTTTTTTCTTATTTATGTTTTTTTGGAACCTTCCTTGTCGAAAAGATTGCCTTGTCTTACAAAGGATGACAGCTTCTCAGTTGATGCTGCACCTCAATATTTTTTGTGGCTCCTTCAGCAGCTAAATATTCATCAGTATATGCGAAAAAGATATTTCAAACCGATGATCCGCCAAGTGGCTAGCACAATCTTAACTTTTAGTTTTTCGGGAGTAACGTTTTCTCTCAGAGCCCCCACTTTACCATCCTAATGAATTTTCTACGTCTTTATGAGAAAAAAACAATTAGTTTATTGCGAATATAGTTTCACAATGTATTGTTACTAGTAAACATCTGAAAGATTGGCTTGATGAAGCATCTGTTGCAAAAGATGTTTGTTATTTACTGAGCTTTTATTTAGATCTTTTAACTCTTACCTGACACGTATGTATTTGCCCTTGAATATGAATTTTGATCATTAAGCAATTCAAGGTTCAGGAGAAATGAAGATTTTGGTGAAAATCTCATGTTGGGTCTCACTTTTTCGGGTGAAATTGATCTTGTTGGTCAGTTTTAGGCCACAATATGAAGATGTGGCTGAGACATCAAAGTCTAGCTAAGGTCCTTACAGTTAATATCCACGATACCTTAAGTTTCACTCCTTAGCCTTAAAATCATGGTGGTCCAGATCTAGAGCTTGCTACAACGAGACTAGACACGATATTTTCTCGCACGCCCCATTCCCCCACTCTTTCCTTTTCACCTCCAGGTTAACAGGTGCATTGAGCCCCATAGATGACATAATTTAACTTAATATCGTTTTTTTTTTCTTTAATTTCAAAAGCATAGCACTCATGGTAATCGAACTACCTTATATCACATCTTATAAACCCTTGAGGTGAAGTGACATGTAAGTAAACTTTCTATGACATAATAAAAAAAATACTAGTTGCAAAAACCTTCTCTTTCTCAATGATAACGTTGCGAGAGCTGCTGTCAAGCATCTAATAAATGACACTTTTTTTTCCTCCCAATTTGATTTGATGGATAGACCCAAGTACAAAAAGTTGGCCTGGAGATTATTTTACCAGTATAACATGATCACTAGCTAGGAATATTTCAGGCCTATAGATTTTATTGACGTCGCTAATTTTATTAAAATGTTTATAAAGGTAAATTTCAGTTAAACCATAACCGGGTTTAGACAGGGTTTAGACAGAAAAATTTTCCAGCCTTTCACATCACACCCTTCAATACAATGCATCAAAACATATATAATTGGATGGAGGGCTTGAAGATTTCAGCTCTCTCTCTCTCTCTCTCTCATCATACAATTAGAAATATTATTCTTATGATGATATTTCAGAAAGCCGTTAAACAACTTGGATAAATAATATAAATGGATTTCTGTTGGAAAGGATCAGTTTGGCTCAGTACCTAATCTCACAAACGATTTCTTTAATATTTTGGAAAAGAGTACTTCAAAGATATATTATTGAGTCCGACATATCTAAAAGAGAAGGAGCCGGGGTTTAAGGCTGCTTCGGAACATTAGTTAACTTAGTCACATCAAAACATACATAAGAATTGAAAAATTGAGAGATTTCTTGACTTAATTACGCTGTCAAACAAAGGATCAAATTATTATAAAAATTGCTTAGTTCATGATGAACTGACAGTTTCTAATTATTTTGGATTGAAAGCCGCCATCTCAAAAGAGAGGCACTATCCTGGAGTCTCGTTCTTTGATTTCTGGAGTGAAGTCAGTGAATGAGACGATTCGCATCGGATTCGAGAACCGATAAGTATATCAGATGGTGGGCCCAACAGTGGCGGACCCACAAAAGGGAGCCAGTGGCAAATGAAAGGGCCGATATTACAAAATAACAGTCTTTAATTAAGCAACTTAAAGTTTTTAAGTTCATTATTTTCCACAGTGCCACGTTCTGACCATCTTACCAACTTGTTGCTACGACAATCACAAAAACTGTTGGCCCAAACCATGTGCTAGCAAAAGCAGCCATGTTTTTCTTTTTTTCCCCCAAAGATCACAACTAAAGCTGCGTGACGAAGTCGAATTTCAGAAGTTTTTTTTTTTTTTTTTTACGACTTTTGATCGGTCTCGCAACTAAGGTCTTACGCGTGAGAATGTTTTTGTATCCTTCCAAAAAGATGTGGTGTTTGAAAATCAAGTGTGATACTTTTATGCTTTTCTTTTAATATTAACTGTTCATTTAAGATTAGTATTAGGTAATAGTGTATTGAGCAGCAAGGTAATCTATACCTGTGGTCCTTGTCACAATGGGTGCTCAATCTTCAATCATAAAAGAAAAGCCTTGAAGAAGTATGCTTTATATATTAAGATTAGTAACGTATTGGGCGGCAAGGCAGTTCGGAGTTGAAGAAGCTTGCTTTATAAATTCTGGGGGCAACGAGCACATGGAAAGGACAATGACCTTTCAGGATGATAGAGAAAAAAAAATCTATCCACCTAATTTTTTTTTTTTTTTAAAAAGAAAATTTTCACTTAAGACATGGTATTCAGATTCCCATTCTCACGAAAAATAAAAATAAAAACCATAAAAAGATTAACAAACGAAATTCATCTACATTGGTTCTGGTTTAGGAGGAGGAGGAGAATAGAATAGCGTTCACGAAGTCCAAACCGAGTCGCCATTTTCCGATTCGAGTTCGAGCCGTCGCGTTAGGAAACCGGGAAAAGGAAAAGAAGAAAGAAAAACTCGGGCCGAATGGCAGATGAGGCAGGCTCTCACCTGTTCGTTCCCCATCTGCAGGGAGGGAAGGAAGGCACGCCACTTGTGGCCGCTCTCTCACGGCCCGCGATAAGACAGGAACGTTCTCGCAGCAAGCGGTTTTGTTCGAATACGGTTGGCTCTTGGGTTCCACACGCTCGGGGCTGCCGGCTGGTGAGAGCTCACGTCGGACAAATTTCGCCAGTAAAAGACGCGAACTTCTGTGTCCCCCATTCTTTATAGCAGCGGGAGGAACAGAACAGAACAGATTCCCCCCACCAGTCTTTGGTTGATATAAATATGAAAAGTAAATAAAAATCTCCCAGAAAAACCATCACGGATCTGCTCCTCGTTCGCGTCTTTTTGTTTTGATTTGAAGCAGAATTCTTACAGGTTTTGATCTGCACGTGTCGCGTTCAGCAGTCAGAACATTGTGACAAACGGGTTCGGTTTGGAGGGTTTCTTTTACTATGTGGAAATCTCCACGATAAATTTGAGAGAAAAAAATAAAGTAAAGGTTTTTCCTTTTTGTAAATAGGTGAACTCAGAAGTTCAGAAAGTAAAAACAACACAAAAAACGAAAGTCGGTTCTTCATAAGATCTTGATAAATTTCTAAAACTGGCGATTCTAGTCCTTTGAGAACCTCGCGGCAACAATGTGGCCTCGAAGAGAAGGTGACGTTTTCTAGTTTTGGCGATACGTTGATGTTTTTTTGAAATGCCATAAGAATATAATTGTACTTTGCACAAGCGCGTCATGTGGGAAAGATGCTGCATGAGCCGGGTTGAATATGTTGGTCGAGCTGCACATGGCCATAATGAGGAAGCTTTTGTAAGTACGTAAGAACAAATTAGATACTTGAGACCCATTTGGGCAGCGTTTAATTTCAAGAATTATGTTCAGGTAAAATAATTTGACATTAACATTATGACCGCCATTATAATTATGCTAAGGTTCAGCTTGATTATTAATTACATAAAAAAAAGTTAGAATAATAGTATAACTAGATGGCAACTCATGGCCACAAATGTCTTTGATGTACAGCTTCTTAAGCATATTCTTATGCTTTTAAGGTTCTAAGGTTCCGGCTTGCTTCGAGACATGATGGACTTATGATACATACTTCAACTCAGGCATTTGCCGCTCAGAAGAATAACATACGTGTTCTTTGGCAAGATCACGCTAAGCGTTTGGTGCAATGCATTAGTGTTCCGTAAAGTAAAATGTTCTTTGAATCGAATATCAACTGAGTTGAAAGGTACGCGAAACAAATTGAAGCCACGAGCTTCTTCATTGAATTAGCAGCCGTAATAGGTGAAGGACCGCTGAAAGATACAAGCTTGTCTCATCCCTTAAAACTTGGTGGCATCTACGAGTTCCCTCTGCCATATATTAAAGATCCTTGGTATCCAAAGTCCCACATTCATTGACGTGCCTAAGGCCGGTAGCGTGTCCAATTCTGATTTTGCCACAACAACGTTGACACATTTCACTAAGCTCCACCACTGTTTCGTCGGTGGTGGATGTTGAGCCACAGTTGGCTACCTAACAAAGTGATGGACCTAACCTCACTTAGGTCAAGTCCTAACTAGCCATCGCGCGAACCGGGTGGGTCAAACGGTCCATCGAGCTTATCCAAGTAGGACCAAACTAAATCTGGGTAGAACCACACTGAATCTCAATATAAAAAACACATTACCCAACCAATTTTTTTTATTTTTTAATGTTTTTTTTTTTTTTCAAGTAGTTAGAATGAGGCCATGGACTAGGCAGGGTCGTAAGAGGAGGATGTGAAGAGTGCCGAGTTGAAAATCTTGAATCAAGTTGTTAATTTCCACCGTTTTAACGTAAATTTCATCACCGCTCATTTTTCACCATTTTCTCTTCATCAACTTTCCACCACTGTTTTGTCAGTCGTATCTTTTTTATTTCGGAGAAAGCACAGTGGTCAATAAATGGGGTTCTACTTTTGACGTGGCATTCCTGTAGAAGGTTACATATGTTGCGAAAGTAACAAATTTAATGCTTTGGGCGAAGTTGCCTGCTCCTTCCAGTAAATTCTATGAACCAATTTAATGTTGACAGAGACGGAAGATTAAAATCCGATGAGCCAAAAAAAAAATCACAAAGAGTTATTAATAAGGAAGATTAATATTCTAGAGTTTGATTCACGTTCTTCGCAATTAATACACATCCTCTAAAGCTCCATTTTGCTAGCATTGATATATGAGTTCTGAAGATGGAATCTCGCATTATTATCTCCTCAACTCTGCCTTGAGATTCTAGCTCGTTGACATCAATTTATTTCAAGTTTGCACCATTCATTAGTTTTATTAGAGAAATGCACGTATCTCATGTCTCATCAACCAGCTACATAATATTATTTCAACTTGGACACCATTCATTCGCTCCACTAGAGAAATGTACATATCTCATCAACCAGCTACACTTCGCAAGAATGCTGAGCATGCAAGAGAATTACAACGACAGATTCATTTTCCCAGCCGAGTAGGAACCGGGTAGGAGAAGGTTTGGTTTAAGATCTTCAAGCTGGAGAAGCTCAATTTGCACTCTTATTACATACTTCATTGAGAAGCGCCTTTCGTCCAAACAACGGGGTAGACTAGTGGAATGATAAGAAGCAATCATTATATATAATCATCTTCTCCCTCAAACTCGAAGAATATCCAATTGCAAGACTGCATATATGAAGAAACTTGTACAGAATCAAGGGAAAGAAACAACTGAGGGAGTGAAGAACCCAGGACAAGAGAGCAACAGCATAACTGGCAAATTCTTTCACTGCAAGAATAGCCATCCGTTTTGCTTTGTTGCTCTAAAATGCCCTCAAGAGTGTAAATAAAACAAGGAACACATGCAAGATGCAACTGTGTCAAGAAAGGTGAATAACACGGTCGTTAGGGCGT
Organism: Nymphaea thermarum; assembly: GCA_011799765.1. NCBI lineage: Eukaryota > Viridiplantae > Streptophyta > Magnoliopsida > Nymphaeales > Nymphaeaceae > Nymphaea > Nymphaea thermarum. Next base: position 142,909 of record JAANDH010000202.1, on the reverse strand, counting down.
GTTAACTTCATCGAAAAAGCGATTCATAATTAGGGCGTGTTTGCTTCACAGGAGAAGCTATAAAAGATGACCAAGGGTGACGAACCTGCTCCAAGAAACCATATCACAGATCAAAAGATCCAAGATGAAACTTCGAACAGGTTGCCAAGATGATCCTGGACCAGGCTTGAAGCCTTCAAGACCCTAATGCATAAGCTGTGGACTCTTTTCAATGGTAAGACTTTGCAAATCCGGAAACAAGAGACACAAGGGAAAACGAAAATCACAAGGATTCTTGGATAATCAAAATATACAAAAGACACGAACTTCTAGACTGGCGGAAACCAGATCCTGATCTAAAACCTTAGCCTTGTGTTTAACGTAATAAAACCCAGATAGAGCGATTTCAAGAAGCGCGTGATCATGGTCTGAAATTCAAAACCATCACATAGGATCAAATTTTTGTCCTCACTGGACAGAAAATAAAATTGGGTGATCGACGACAGAAGCGACGACCAATTCACTGGGAAATACCACCAAGACGATTCAATTGCCTATCAGTGCCAAGATCAGTGAACCCATAACGCTTTCAGAGCATCCGCATAGTTCGTGGTGCAAGTCGACCAACACATACGGCCACCTGAATTGGACTCCATAAGAGATCTAGAGGAACTGAGCACAAAAAGATGCCTAAACGATTGAAGCTCAAGATGCAAACGGTAACAGCATCAGGCAAGCCTTCAAGTTTTATGTAAAGCACCCGTTTAGATAACAAAAGAACATGTTGTCACAACTTTTAAGTTGTGAAGCCAAAGTATTCCATAAATTCTAAAACAGAAAATTTGTCACATTTATTTAAATGCAAGTAAAAAAAAAAATCGCCAAGAATTTAACATCCAAGTAGCAGAAAGGACCGCTTCTCCTTCATTAATTACAGCCTGATGCCCTCACTCTTTCTTTCCAATCCCATTAGCCATGTTATACACCCCACGAACCTGGTATGCAAAAGAAATATTCAGAGAACAAACATGACTGCTTTTTCACACCGTAAGACATTTCATCTAACAGTTTCTTTTTTCCTTTTGGAAGTATTTAGTTAACTGTCGAAACAAATGAATGAAATATATCACATATACAAGAAAAAGAAAAGTCACACCTGACAAAGCTGTAGGGGTGAGGTGGTAAAGCAGTAGTTCAGCAAACCGACATAATTTTACAAAGAAAGAAAAGATGGCGAATCCACATGACATGCCAGAGATGCCTTTCGGCAGGGGGATGGCAATTTGCACCCCAAAAATAAACTCCTTAACGTTTTCAATTTCACAAATCTTACTTTTATGATACAAAACCGATGCATGCATAGGTTCAAAGCCCAAATTTTTGAAATCTATAGGCGTTTTAATTTTATTTCACAATTTATTTTAATCCATGCAGCTTTTACTTTTGACACAAAAAGATCACACGAAATTTTCAGAAAAAAAAAGCAACTGATTTCCGAACAATATTTGCAGAAAAACCGTGAAACTAAAAAGCTATGTCACACGGGTGCGGATGCGATACGGGTGCGGATACGGGGATACGGGTGCGGATGCGACAACTTTGAAAATGTACAGACTCGCGGACACGGCTAAATTAAATATTCTAAAAAATGATAAGATTAAAAAACATTAAAAATCTTGTGAGAAAATGTGTTTTTATCACAAAAGTACTGAAGAAATAACTGGATGCATCATAAAAAATTAATAAAATGAAAAAAAAAATGAAAAAAAAACCATTAAATTTTTAATTTTTAATGGTTTTTAATGGTTGCCGTGTCTAGCCGAGTCGCCGTGTCGGAATCGCCGTGTCGGCGAGTCGACACGGGACTCGGCTATAACCAGCCGAGTCTGTGTGACATAGCTAAAAAGGGTATTTCTTCTCTAAAAAGCAACTTCTGACGCTAGTAGAAAGAGGTAGAAATTATGACAAAAAACTTACTATCATAGTTCCACAAGTGACTGCAAAGGCAAGCGGAATGGCCACAGAGGTTAATTTGTCAAGTGGTCCTTTCAAGTGTGTGTACTTGTGGACGCTCTGATAATACTGTTGCTTCTTGAGAAGCTTCTCTCTAGATCCAAATGGAGCCTCCGTCATCTGCAATAGAAAAAGGTATTAAGCCATGCCATTGCAGTCAAAGTCAACAAGCCCACTAATCACCTTGTGCGAAAGGTCAATTAAGCATTAGAAAATTTACTCATGAAAGAGGAAGAGGCATGTAATCCTACTAAGAGAAGGACAGCAAGACCAATGTAAGAAAGGCCAACAACCGCCAAATTTTGATCCTATTCTAGTGGCAATCACTTGGAAATCCTTGTTGGTTAGCTCTGACTGATCGAGATGCAGATATTCTACCGTAATCAACAGAAAACTGCCTTATAGGGTTGTTCACTTCTATTCATTTTCCATTCTTTTTTTCAATTGCTTTTGTGTTCTGTTCTGTCTCTAGGAAAACTGAACAGAATCAATAACAGTAGGAAAACTGCTCTGCAGTAGAGATACAGACACCTGATGTATCAATTACATTGTACCGTACTCAACAGAAAACCGCCTTGTGGAGCTGTTCACTTCTATACACCACTGACACAGATATTTGCGATTGCAAGAAAAACAAGTAAAACGCAAATATTGGGAAAATTTTGCAAGATTTTGAAAATCTCAGCGAAAATGAATTTTGGCAAAATTATGTTTTCCATTTATTTTATTTTTCTCCAATTTTTGTGATTCTTTATTTTTAAAATTTACAGATATTTTTCCTGATTTTTTTTTTTGAAAAATAACACCGAAAAATACTCGAAAAAAACCTTGTCGATACTTTCCCAAGATTGATATTTGCGACAATGCTGTACACTTACCGTTCCTTTTCAATTTCTTTTGCATTCTGCCTCCATAAAAACTGAACGATTGCAGGCAGGGGTCTCTAAACACCTTTAAGTAACATGGTATTATTACCTTAGAACTTCTAAAAACCCTACAAAACCGCAAAAGAACTTAATACGGGAAAGTGAGCAGGATAACGGACTGATTCTTATAAGTTCAGTTCAAGTCAGTTAGACCTTGATTCTTAATCAAAAATATAAACACAAATACCATTTTCAGGTTTTTAACAGCAAGGTTTTCCTTGGATATTTTTCAGCAAAGCTGTTTTTCTTGGGAAAATCTCATAATTTTTTTAAAATTAACATAATCCTAAAAATAGGTAAAAATAAAATGAGAAACTAATAAGACATAAAAATAACTGGATATAATTATATAAATCCTACAAAAAAATTTTCACCATGGCAAAAATTCATTCTCAAATACTTCATTAATGATGACAATGCTCTTTCTGTAAACATCCTCAGCCTCAGGAAGAGGAATAAAAGACACAAACAAATGGCGATAATAATGCATTAAATTTATTTTCATGTTCTCTTTGTTTTTATTTTTCTTTCTCTCTTTTCTAATGTTAATATCACATTCTTATTATAAGTTACTTGGTAAGCTACATTGATCAGATGAGACATTTTATCCTGTTTACATGTTTTTCAGGGCAATCAACAGTACTCCTGTAATCAAGTTTAGTGCTGTAGGGAAGGAGGGAGGGATTCTACAATCAAGATATTAAAATGCACCAAACTGTGACTATTAAGTCACAACTCTTTAATATCGTGCTCCTCACTGACCACTCACGGGTCACGATTAAGGGGGAGCAACTCGCGGCACAAGGTAGACACAATGTTGATCTACTCTAGACAGGATGGCAAAGCCAAACCACAAGAGGACCTTCCTTTGTTATGACGGCTAAAACATGATAAAAGAGAAACAAGAACACGCACACATGTAAGTTCCACTACAAGTGCCATAGTTGCACCATCACTTGAGCAGGAAGTTGGTGCGAAATTTTCAACATTGAAAATTGGACTCAATCAAGATAACGAATGCGATATTCTCTGATACCGCTAGATAGCCGACAGAAACTCTCCCATACAGCCAGATTTCGGTTGTATTCACTACACCATTAGGATAACTAGATACCACTCCGCCTAAATCAACAACAATCCAATCAAAATAACATGGTCAACTGATTCATGGACACACTAACTAAACCCTAATGCACTTCACTTCATAGCTGTAGTCTAAGATAACTATCAAGACATCTCAAACATTCTCAATCGTCAAACGGAACGCGCATCCTCCCCTTGGTAAACAAGTTATACATCAACATCTCACCTTGGTAAACAAGTCATTCCATCCCCTACTCTTCCTCAACCACAAAATTAACAGAAAACAAAATCTGCTTACCCAGCTTCTTCACATGCTGAAATCTAGGGTTTCAGAAACCAAAATATACACAAACCGAAGATAAACGATTCATGAATCAAAGTCCATAGAACAGACCGGAGAATAGAAACAAAGCGCCAAGATCAAAGTATCGGTCATGGAAAAGAAGGGAGAAATAATCGGCCAACAGGACATAAGACAACGGTCAAAATAGAAGAAAAGGGGGCGAATTTTTAAAGGTATACTAGGTTAACGAAGATCATATTAATCCATCGACCACCATAGATCTAAGCATCACGAAATCTTTAAAGGTATACTAGGTTAACGAAGAAAGCTTTTATTTTTGGTGTGCCACATCATATATTTACCTCTTCCTCAGCTATGCGATTCAACAGATACGAAATAGCCAAAAGTGCCAAAGATACCTGAAACTACAGAGGGAAAAAACCGATCAGCGACACTTGGAGTAACCCATTTGGGCGTTTCAGAAAGGGCCGGGGAGAGAGAGAGAGAGAGAGAGAGAGAGAGAGCAACAGTAGAAGGGGGCAACAGAGAGAGAGAGAAGGGGGTCTCGGCTCCGTACCTGAGGGTGACGAAGACGGTGCCCTGCTGAGAAGAGGATCCTGCAGTCAAGATGGGAAAGGGAGATGACTTCTGTAGCAGCTGGGAAGAGGACGAAGGGAGCCCTAAAATGTAAATGGTCTCGAAGCTTTTCTGATCCGATTTTTACCAAGTCAGCCTAGTCGGCTTCGTATAATCGGATATCGAATTCAGATTCGGTTTCAGAAGTGGATTTGAATTGTTAAATCAAAACTGGATCCTACTGGCATAAGATCCGGCACTCACATGTGATTCTACTTCTTCTTCGTCGTGCAAACGATTTTGATTATTTCATACTTCTTTCTTGTTTATTAGTTAAAGGCTTAGACAGTTCTATTTATAATTTATTTTTTCCCCATTCTGAAAGAGTTGTTCTACATTGAGAACACTATGTGAGTGTGTTTCATGAACCTTCTCCAAATATTAGTACAAATGAATGACATACTTGAACAGCTATCCATCTCAGTTCGGGACAAGTTCATGAAACACTCACATGTCACATGCTATTTCGAGAAATAATTCGGAAATGGCTCTTAGTGGTGTTTTTCTTCTTACTTTCTTCGAATTGCTTCGTGGAATTTTTCAATCCTGTGCACTTACTTCGTTAGGAAGATTACTCGTGGTATTTGAAGGCTATCAAAATGCCTTAAAGAGATGCTACCCATTCAAACGTCATAAGAATACCATGATTTTTCGAATTGTATGTTCGCCAATTTGATCATGGACTATTCCATGGTATCAAGTACCAGGGAGCTCAAATAAATTGCCATCAAGAAAAGCAAATAAGAAATAATTACAAACTGATATTCTTTTGGATTTGCAATGTTATGGATGTCAAATAAATACTTCACAAATGCAAGCTTTAGGTACCATATAAATAGGTAGTTAAATAAATTCTTTAACCTAAGCATGTTTTTATACATTTTTGGTAACAAATTTAGTGAAGGTTACAACAAGTAACAAGGCCAAACAGCGAACCTTCGAGCATTTCTAATCTAGTTTGATACTGGACCATTGGGATCTAAGTCCCATGGAATCTATAACGATCGGACTCTCCCATTTAATTAATCTTAAACAAGATCTTTTTGAGTTCCAAGGAGCAAAAGAAGATTTAAAAGTGAAACGTTAAGTGATCCTTAGATTGATGAACCGTGGGGTTTTAGTACGGATATTTTATCACACCAAATCCGTAGAACTAAGTTTAGAGGTCCCCTCAAGGATCGTTGAAGCGACCGTTCCCACAATGTAAACAGGGAAGCATCAAGAAATTATGATACACTTGTACAGATCAATGAAAGTTTACATCTTTCTGTGGATAAAGAGACCATAGGCTAAGCTGGCAACTGTTCCTATAGAAAGACCTAGAAGCGTAAACCTCTCAACTTGACTGGCAGGGCTCCAGCCAAAACCTAACTTGACCTTCTGGCAGGAAAAAGGATCCAAGATTATCAAACGGTCCCTACTGTATACCAGAGAGTCAGACGATTCTAAAGCCTGAGCTGGATTCTTCCTCTTCTAGCCTAATCATCCGAACATGTAAACTGCACTAAATCCCTTTTTTCCGGTTTTGCTTCATAAAGGCGATAATACCTGCGAAAGATACTCTTATCAGTGAGCAGAATGTATGTTATACACTAAATAACCAAAACAAGCCTCCGTCCTGAATGTAACTACTCCTTCAAATGCAATTACTCACTTGAAAAGCTGAAATTCTGCCAAAATGGACTGAGTTGGTTAATAAAGGAGAGATACAAAGCCAATTTGGATAAATGAACAAATGGCTTAATTGCATTCGTGCATTAATATTTCTCTTTCATGTTTGTACAATTGAATGCCACTGAACCTAGAAAAATGTGCTCCAACTACCAAGCTGATACATGGTAAAGCATGTTACAACCACTAAATCTCATTGGCTACTTATTATCCAACAAATGACGAAATACATGCACAGCAACCGTACGGGCTTTACATATTGGCCCTGCAGAAATACACTACAATTTCTGCAAATCCCAAAATGATCACAAATTTAGATCTCTTCTAACCATAAAAACAATACTGTGGTGATGCGCTTTGTTACTCAAGATCGCAGCATCTGCTTTTGGCATGCCAATATCTTTCGACTTGCATAGGGTCCCTCTGAAGTGTCGTACACAGAAACTCTCCAGCCCATGGCAAGCGCAATCTGATGAACCTGGTCAAGGACCTGTCTAGAGTCCCTAATGTAGGCATAGCCACCTGGACGTAATATACGATCCATTTCAAGCATGATCCTGGTAATGTCACACCTGAAAATGATGATATGTTAGGCAACATCAATAACAAAAAAATCCACATGCATGTGCACATGGGAGTATGTCAACATGAGGGTGTGTACACATGGAAGCCTGGCTGATTAGCTGTGTGTATGTGATCTTGTGTGTGTGTGCCACATTGACAGAGAGAGGTCAGTGTGGAAAGGATGCAGCTAGTGAACCTTTTCTGCTCCCTGGAAAAGAGCCCTGCAGCATGTAAGAGATCATACGTTCTTGGGTATGTATCAAACGGTTCACACCTGCAGCAGGAGAATATAGTTACTGAATGGATCAGATCACAATGAAGAGAAGGAAAAAAAAAAAAAGGAAATGCATGTGGTAAGTTGTACATGTGTGGGTGTGTTGTGTGGGTGTTGGGGGAGAGAGAGAGAGAGAGAGAGAATGTTTTAGCAACATTTTCAAAATATATCATGATATTGCCAATTTTCCAGATTTTCGAGATATCTGGCGACTACTGTTTAGACAACTTCTAAAGCAATTGTCTATCAACCTGATATGAAAGTGTTATCAGGCAGCATACCATCCCCAAAGTAGGAAATCATAAGCAATTGCAACCAATGTTGTGAAACATCACGTAAGGAAAACCTAAATCATACAATGTATCAGCCAATATGGGTTGACAATTTGACATGCTTTTATCGGGTGCAGATCAGCTGAAAAATGAAAGGGGCTGCATCGGCCTTCATCTTGTTGCAGTATGATGGAGAAACAACACGCATAGACAGCTGCGAGATAATAGGTACCAATCTTAACAACACTGATTCTATTCTACCAACACCAACAACGCTGCAAAAAGCCAGACATACACATGCACACACAAATGTAAAGACAAAAATATACCAATCATGGATGACTCCTATTAATCCGCGATCATATAACACAGGCAAGGTGTTGGGCTCATTAACAGGAACAACGTTCAACACCCAACAATCAATTTTATTATCAATCATTGCTGCTGCAAACCTGTCAATGCCAAAAAAGGATTAGTCAGAAGATGGACCACAATTTTTGGACACTGTCATGATCAGCTTTAAACTATCTAGGAGCCGTGGTTTATGCCATGTTTCCACTTTTATTGTCAATATACAAAATGTTTCAAGCTAATGCATAGACAGCACTAGGAATAGGAAAATACCCCCCAAGTCCTGCCCGCATGTCCAACACATTACGAAACTGCAACTTGTTCCAATGGAAGACACGGACATAGCTCTCTATAATCTCATTCCAATATCCCGATTCTGCCTTGAAAAGCTCCTTTTGTGCAACATATGCATCCAGATTTACAGATTGAAGCCTGTCTGGTGGAGTATGCAGCCGTGAAGGCCAAGTTGTTATGTTCCTTCCAACACCATTATCAGGCAGCCGACTAATACAAGCTTTCAGACCCACATACCTTCAAGCAAAAAAAAAATTATATCAGGTTTGCAACCACCCATCAGAACATGAAAAGTGGCCAACTTTTGCAGAAACATTTAGTTGTAAAGATGTGCATGAACAGCTCAGCGGAAGTTTTTTTATTGGAAATGGATCAGTTTTCATCTGATAAGCCTTCAATCTCAGATGTTCTATTTTCTCAAACAGTGAGTAAGAAAGCATGCAGTAGATGAGACTCGTGTACACTCTGTCACTAGAAGGAGAGAGAGACTGAAAATGTATTCAGTACCAATGACCGTTAGATTTGCACAGAACAGGTCTTCAAGCTAAGATGTTCATATTTTTCATAGGAAATATAGAAGCAACAGATGGATAAAGGAAGAGACTAATGAAAAGTACCCAACCAGAAATGAAGAAGCCAATAAGCCAACATATTAAACAAATAAGTTTACAGAGGAATTTCATGTGGGGACCTTTTTCTCAACACATGCATGATGGTAGCTGCAAAAAGGGATAGACCAACACCAAAGACAAACTAATCAAATTCAATGCTTTCAACCTGTTATGTGCTATCCAAGCGCAAACATATGTGATTAGGTGGCATGTGATGAGTACCATTAACTAGGATAGCAACAAAACGGAACAGGTGGAAATAACAATGGTAATTTTCACTATAAAAAGCAGCTTCACATCTGCATGGCTGCAACATGTTGACCGTTAACTGTTAAGTCACATGGACTCGCCAAATTGACTGCTGCATTAAAATCGATGTGCACTGCGTGTGTTCCCAAAACACCAAAGTCAAATGAGTCAGGTGCAATCAACCCAGAAATTATACTAGGTCAATTTTGACCAATAAATAAAAAGAAAAAAAAAATAAAAAAGGGATTAGGGCAATGTTCATCTCTCTCTCTCTCTTGCTCTTTTATGCAGCCCCTGAATTTGTTTTTTTACATGGCTTGTATCGAAGACTATTTTGACAAAAACTGAATTGGTCTGATTATAATCTTTGATTATACTGTTTTGAACTCTTATGATTTTATGTGAATTCATATTGAATCAAATTTAGATCCTGTATATCAAGTGAGTTAATTTTTGTACTTTCTGAGCTTTTGTGTGAAATTTCATAGTTGAATCTCTCTCCCAACACACACACATGTGCATGCACGTGTGTACCCTCACCTTGAAAAATGTCACGCCTGCATCTTGTACCACTGTGCGATATTAATTGATTGCCTTGTTCCTAGAGCTATATAAATATCCTACTAATTAGGATAATAAGCAATCCGTAATTCTGTGAGATCCTATTTTCTTAGCGTCCTAGTACAGAACTAAAAACACAACCCGCATACATGTTAAAAGCCAACTGGTCCTAATTGGCTTAAGCAATCTCAAAGGTCAAAATTCCATTCTTCTACTCTTTTTTTTAATATATTTTTGTGGAAATAGCAACAGAAACTCAGATGACAAATCGCATCCCTCAGTCTTCATTATTTGCATCAGAAAGATAGGCAAGAAAATGGAGAGTTGGCAAAATATCATCACTAAACTGAAAGCAAAAAGGACCTCGTAAGTACCAAACTTTATCTGGATCATCATCGGAATCACATAGTGGAGGTTGTGCTCCAGCTTCACGACTGAGATAACAGCTATTATCTAATGGCTTCTGCCAGATGGCAATATAACCCTCCTTCTTCACAAGTTTCCAGCATAATGAAGAAGTAAGATTCTCCATCTCTGTAACATAAATGAATCTGTCAGAATTTCATGAAATGCAAACCAACAAACCCTTGACAATAAGCAAATAACTGCAGGAAGAAGTGCTGAACGACATAATCATGTGGATTTGATATACAACAAAACCAACAGTGACATAGAGCGGATAGGAGTGAACTTTTGGGCCTCACTAAAAGAAGCATATACTCTCAAAGTGTTGCCAGTCAATCTAGCGATACTCTCAAAGTGTTGCCAGTCAATCTAGCGAAGAACTCTGGGCTTTTTCAGTTCTGCTTAACGTACATTATTGATCTGGGATAATTTTGAGTTTTTTTTTCAATAGAAAAGAGAAGAAGAAGAAAAAGACACCTGCAAGGAAAATTCGGTGATTTCTTCTCCCAAAGAATAGCAGAACCATCTTTACCAGTATATTTGAAAAGCATGCTCACACGAGTCACAACACATGCTGTCATAAAATACATGCATCTTTTTCTCCATGACAAGTTGAATCAGGAAACAACGGAAACATGGCTAAGTTAGACATCACAAATATAAAGCCATGACAACTTCAGCAGTAATCTACAACAAGAAAATGGTAGCTAAAACTCGAAAATATCACTTCTGCAGGGATACCAGAACCATTGTGATGAAACAGAGTAAAAGCACGGACAAAGAATATTTACAGATCACACTAATAGTTCATTATGGGGAAGCTGTGCTCTAAAATACCTTTCCATGCTTCCTGTAAGTTATCCTCATGTTTGTAAACTGGCTGTGCTGCCCAAGCAAAGTAGCCTCCAGCTCTAAGTAATCTATTAACTTCAAGAAGCAGTATCCCATCTAGCCAAATAATACCACAAAAATAAAAGGATAGCAGTGAGCAATCAGTAAAGTAGAAATGATAGATGTATTTTCAGTTTTATGACTTCCCAGAGACACATTTATTCAAAGTTCAAACCAATCTTAAGAACATAAGTAACAGTTTAGCATCTGAATGATGCTGAGAAAGAGAACTTTCTGCTTTACGCAGCTAAACATGTCCATAGGACATAACATGCACCGGTATATATTAACAGGCTTGAGCAAACTTTTGGAGGCATATAACCGAATAGAGTGATTGACAAGCTTTCTCAATAGGACATCTTCTAAAACAAGAAATTAGATAATTCATGCACTCGCAGGTCCACAACATCAGCCTATATGTATACCTCCATATTTGAGCAGTCAAAAGCATTAGTCAGCAACTATACATCAATGTTACAAACCACAACTGGCCAATTACCAATGCTCAAGCATGTTCTGCATAAGGTCAGTGTTGGCTCAAGAGTGACTAATGAGTAATGACTTCCACAAAAAGTCAACTTTTGAGGGTCAATTTCGTTCAAAATGGTGTTACAGAGAGGTCGATGAGCTCATTAGAAATCACTTGGCATGAACTGTTAAGAGGTTTGCCAAGTTGAAAAAGAACAACTAGCCTAGAAGTCTAATCTTCTTATTGACACGCCGAAGCTTATTTTCCTGTCCTCCTTGAAAATGGAAGAAACATTTCACAGCAATTTTTTGCTTTCATCAAAGATTCTGATACACTTGGACGTTTTTCAGCTCAATGAAATATTGTATATAACCACAGCAAAAGTAAGATTAACCAGCTGATCGGTTTCTGATCTTTTGAAGATGAACACGCGGATATTTTCAGAATCTGGAGCTGAAAATTAGAAAATTAACTAACTACAGTTAAGTACTAAGAAGCAAGAAATGTTAAGGGATAACTGGACTGTAAGCAATAAGTGTTATAGTAAAGCAGGCTTGAAGAGGAGATACTAGATAGCACATTTCTCCCAAAGGTACTAGTGATAGTACACCCAATCGGCCAACATTGCTGTTTGATCTTTTTAAGCATTTACATCAGTTGCTAATATTTTTAATCACCAAAATATATGTATGATTACCCTTAACACTTACTATATATACCACAGGAGATGCTTTTCAGGAGAACAGGACATGGAAGTACTTGGATAACTAACCTAACTGAGCCAAAAAAGTGCCAATCACACGTTATGTCACTTAATTAGTGTCCACCATATCCCATCAAACAAGTGCCAAGGCAACTGTTAGGTAGAGGCATATAGATATTCTTTTTTTCACTTACTGCTTTTTAATATTATGACAAACTAAAGAATACGCAAATTATTTCTAAAATTTGAAAAAACAGGTCATAAGAAACAGTGAACAAAGTGCTATGGGGCATACCATCACGGGTCCAGTTAATCCTACATCTTGAACAGTGTATTAACTCAAAAGCCTGACTTGGGTACAACAGTCGTCGGGTTGCAAATGCTGCAACCATGGCAGGCACACCACGTTCAAGAGCAAACTGAATCTGATTTTCATGAACATCCTTTGGTGCTATGGACAAAGTGATCACATTCCTAGACAGGAGGAAAGCACCAAAACTTGCAACACCACATCCAACATCCAATGCAACTCTCGTATGGGAACCAAAAGCAATATCAGGAACCATCTGCACATTACAAACACAACCGGAAGAAGCATCAATAAGAAGAGATTGTCCTCTATGCGCTCCAATTAAAGCCAAACAAATATAACCTCACCTCTGCAATCTGATCCAAGTACTTATTGGCTCCATGAATGAATTGTGTTCCGCCACCAGGAAATTTAAATTTGTCCTTGGAACGCATAATCCAGTTCTGTCCACCTTTGTCCTCCACTAGTCGTGTATGTGGGACATTATTGTACCACACCTGTGGCCGAATACATGTTTGAAATCCAAAGATAATCATCAAAACAATGTGATCAAATGACATTTGCAAAAATAAGCTCAAATTTTGATGAAATAACAGAACCACACTTAACTTGTGATTTCTTTCATTTAACCACTTTTTTATATGTATTAAGTGTGCTTTTCCGCTTCCATATTATCTTTTACTAAATTATATGCTTATCCTTCTTCGTTCTTCTTAGTTTCTAATATCACTTAAAATATAATAACATTGAAAAGTATATAACAAACACTTTCTCATCCAAGTTAGGAAAAGTTCACATGAAGACACTTTCCAGGTTATGCACGAGTAAAGCGTCTATATTGCAATTTTGAAACCCATGAGAAACCAAAATGCACTAACTTGAAACACAAAATCTAGTACAGTAAAATCACCATCTGATCCTTCAAACGAATAGCTATATGCTGGCATTAGAATAGATTTCTTTCCAAAGCAAAACAAAGACGAAAAATAACAAAATTGCTCACTTGAGAGTTTCACATAAATAGCTGCATAGTTGAAAAAAAACCTTTTCCGATAACGATTTAATGATGCATGCACAAGGTGAAAACGCACAGAAGATTACATATTCCGTAATGTAGTACATTTTCCAACCGACATTTGAGACGGGTATATCAAAATCAGGAGTATAGGAAGCTAAAGTTGCTTCGAAGCACAAAATAATATTCAACCAGAACTCCAACATAAGACGGATTGACTAGACAAAACACCATGTCATACACTGTCATGACTGGACTGTGTAATCATCATAGGCAGTTCTTCTCGAAAGGAAGATATTAGGAGCATATGCCAGAAGAAGAAAAATTGGAGAACGACAATCAACATGAGAGAAAGAAAGAAACAGAGACCGGACCTCATCTCGACTTCTTGGCCATGGAATCCGGCTCCGGTAATTATTCGGTGCCGGGACCAAGCACTTTGGAATGCTGTCTACGGCCGGACAGTGCCGCTCGAACCGCTCTCCTCTCTCCGTCGAATCCAGCTTCCGGATCGCCTCCTCATTGTCCAAACATGGGATATACTCCCTCATGCTGGCAGGACAAAGAGGAAACTTCCCTACCTTCAGTACCGCGCCACCGGAATCCTCCCCGGAGGCCCCATCTTTCGCTGTCTCGTTGCCCCAATTCTCCACCAGATCAGGATCGAAGTCACCCACTTCAAAATCGTCCGCCATCGTCCCATTCTCGTCAACAATTCCAAATGTCGATGGGGGCGGAGGTGGTGGTAACAGCAGGGGTGGAGGTGGTGGTAACAGCAGGGGTGGTGGCGGCGGCAGTGATGGTGGGGGCAAATTGACAGGGATCGGCAGCGGAGGCGGGACAGCTGCTGGGGGGGGCGAGTCGGTGACGTTCGCTATTAGGGAGGGGACGTCGGCAGAGAGGTTGGCGTTCTTGGAGATAGAGACGGAAGGGGAAGGGGAAGAGCCAGTCCGGGTGTCTTGGCGGCTGAAGAACACGATCTGCTGGTACCCATCTGACCAGTGCTTGCCCAAAAAGAAGAAGGCAAGGGAGCAGACAGCAAGCGCCGTGATCTTCACCAAGAGCGACGTGTTCAGAAACTCCCCATTGGCTAGGCCTTTCATCTTGAGAGATAGAAAAGATCTGATTGCCAGATCTAAGAAAGTGTTGTGAGAAACATGAGTGGGAGGCGGAGACGAAGCCTTGGCAATTCAAAACCTCTAATTATGCGTGAAATGGCAACATAGCCTCCCCTTAAATCCAGGTGCAGCAGCCATAAGTCAGCCTAGAGAGAGACAGAGAGGTGAATGCAGCGCCGGGAACGAAGCAGGGACGGGGACAATGGGCCGCAGCGAGCGGCGAGCGGCGAGCGGCGAGTGGCGCAAGCGATGCACCCCGCTGGTGCCCCCACTAGTCAATTGCAGGAAATAGCAGTACGGGGATTTCACCGACAATGAAGAAACGATAATTTGGGGCTTCCATATGACGCCTAAGATTCTGTTGATAATAAACAAACGACCGGAGAAAATAATATCTCAGGGGGATCGCTAAGTAAGTTAGTAACGCCTCACAATACAATTTTCTAATAATAGAGAAGCTAACATTTTAGCGTTTGATTTATTAGAAATACAAGGAACTTTCTTCTCTTAGAACTTGGTCGTTAATAAGGATCAACGCCTTACGCATTTCTCAATATACAAACCCACTTTTTTTTCGTATCGATCAACTATCAACTTACATACGCTTTCAACAAATTGGTTTCAAATTCTAATTGGTACGTTCTTTTAGTGCAACTTTTGGCTTTTCTAACTCTATGGCATGATTTTTGCGAAAATTTGTATATTTGTATTACATATTATATGTGCGTGCACATAGTTATTAGGCCAGTTAAGGCCATTATCACTTATTAAACCTTCACTTTATGAAAATTGTGGCAAATATGACTCCTGGTTGAATATTATGGTGGAAAAGTATGTTTGCAAGTGAAATTTCTGTTCATGGTAAAGAGCCCTGATTGGAATATCAACGTCTCTTTCATTGGAGAAGAAACTTGAATTGCGCCTTACGTTTTCGGGCTCACGTGGGCAGCATGCATGTTTCCAGGCGATGGAGAAGCGATAGCTCCCGCCGAGTGTGGAGAGTCGTGCTATTCTTTATAGCACCTAATACATTCTGTATCGAATTGGGAAGCTCGTTGCTTGGCCCGTCCAAACTATCACGAGACCTACTAAGATTAAATAATGTCAAAAACCCATCCCCCTCCCATGTGAACTCTCCAGTTGGAAAAGAAAACGATTGACCCCCACACGAGTCATTGATTAAAAAAAAAAAAAATCGGTGAACGGAGTTTGATCCACCTGTCTACCCTTCATCCTTTAACATATTAAGCTTGTTTTAGTACGGAGACTTTATTTTCACTGCTCTTCAACTTGCAAGTCAGTGACACTTCATTTACAGTGAGCGTCTTCTTACTGGAGACGTTATTTTCACTGCTCTTCAACTTGCAAGTCGGTGACACTTAGTATAATGAATTGACACTTTGAGCGTCTTAATGACACCTCAAAATCAACTTTTCATGGTAAAAAAATGGTTTTGCTTCCAAAACACAGTTTTAGGTGTGTTTAGATGGTACTAAAAATAAGTTTTACCAAAAGTCTTTGGGAAGAGAGTGAATAATCTGGTACCCAAGTAATTCACAAAAGAACGTTCTTTAGATCCCATTAATGAAAATTGGAAATCAATTTTCCAAAGCTGATTGAAAAACTTAAAAAAAAAAAATCACAATTTATTATGGTTGTGGAAAATGTTATAACTGAGGGTTTATGAGTCGGCAAGGCAGCTGACTCGAGAATAAGCTTATTCATCAATTTAGGATGATTGCCAAAAATATTAAAAATTGAATGAAAGACGTATTAAAAATGATAAAAAAGTATTTAAAATAGGTCATTTTGGATCAGCCATTGAGTTGAAATGTTTGTTACCAATCCGATTAGAATCGACCAATTGAAGTTCCTAAGCCATGCTGCTGGGAGATTGGTCACCCACCCTTCACTATGAACGAATGAAAGACTAAAAATCGAACAATTGAAGTTGATTCGGACAGATTCTGATAACATTTGTTGTGACTGCTCGTTATTTTCAATACTATGTCGTTATTAAAATGAGTCGAGTCCAACCGAAAAGATTCCTTGGTTATTTCAACTTTTTTTTCATTCATATTGCTTCTTTTTTTCAAAACATAGTCCTGCAAAAATGTCACACAGATATACGATGACGGTTTGACTTGCCGCCTGTTGATTTTTTCTTCTGTATTCCTGACAGGAGGAAAGAATCAAAGATGGAGGTGATTGCCACACGGTTTCAATTGAACGCTGGGTTCTTGCCTTCTTGGGTATGCCTTTCACGTCAATTTCTCGTTTGATTGAAGGTTCGTGATATCCTGTTCTTGTTTTTGGTGGTATTTCCTTGTTTTTACTATTATGACAGAGCGCTTAGTTTGTTGCTCCTGAAACTGTAATGGATATGAACATCAAACAGGAGAAAATTTGCCGCGGAAAAATTTCGATGAAAGTTTCTTCGAAAAAATGCTTCTGCTAGAGGCAGGCCTCCATCCCCTTTTTTATTGGATATGAACAAAAAAACATTAAACATAAACCGAAATTAAAAAAATAGAGGCTTCCTTAGCCTCTTAGCTAACAACTACATGGAAAAAACAAAAGGGAGAGGCAAAAACACCTCTACTCAAAAGACCTGTACATATTTCCTGTTATTGAAGTCTTGACCAATTTCCTGCATTGATTCCAGTTTGAAGCCACAAAAAACAGCTCGGTAGTCATCCATTTTATTTTTAAAGGAAGCTAAAAATGCATCCAAGTATATTCATGCATGCACAGGAAGTACTGCAAGATTTTCTAGGTTGAGAACTTGAGAGCTTTGAGAAATTTTAACTCGTCAAAATTTTGTTCCTCAAAAGCGCTGCATGACCAGACTAAATAAACCAATCCGATTATCCGTGGGTGGGTTGATAAGAATTTGAATAACGGAGATCACAACCATGGAGAATTATGAAAAAGGCCGACTCTAAGGCGTAGTTGCATACTTTTTAAGCAATCGTACTGCAACAATCTGGTGCAAAAAATTAGTTTCAAGCAACACCTGATATAATATCGACAAGATCATCATAGTTTCAAGAAAACTAATTATTTTTATGATGCGCTCTTGAGGTGCTCTAATTGAGCTCATTCAGCCCTTGCTACCCTCTTTCAAGTGTGTAATTTCATCCACGGGTGCATTCTTGCCTTGGAATCTTATCTACAAATGCAGATGCATCAAAGCAATGATGGTACAGACACTATCTTCCCTTCTGGTAGGGCGGATCCTGCGGTGGCCCGTATCACCTTCCATGCATGCAATCTTCGTACCTAGTTTTCTTGCTGCTACCTTTATTCATTAGGTGATATTATAAAAAACCATTTGGTAGCCACCTATAGATAGAAACACACACACATATTTGCACATAAAAGTGGTGATAAGTTGAATGGACAACTCACCTTAAACTGACGTTGGTGGGAGGGTTCAGAATACTGAAAATATTTGATAGAAGGTTATTCTGCAAATCTCTGCAATAAACAAATAAACTAAATTACATGTAAAACAAGAAACAACCATACGAAAATTTTGTCTGCTCAACTAACATGACCAGTATTGCTGGAGATAAATTTATGTTAACCTGCTGACTTGAAGACAGAATAAAGCATCTTATGAAGCATAAGAGGCGTGACGTTATGCCAACAAAAAAGCTCAGACAGAACATAAAATCAAAGAAGTGAAAAACAACAAAAAAAATTTGAAAACTTACACTATGAGCAGATCCTTAGAACCATAAGTTCTGTTCTCCCAAATTGTGTATGGAACCATTCGACTGATTATTTTCGAGAGATCTATAAAAGAATATCTCTAGTAAGCTTCAGAAAATATAAGCATTTCAGAGTAAAAACACACAACTAAGATACTGTAGTGAAATTGGCAATATAAAAGCAACACCTATGCTTAGAAATCTTGCCTTTCAAGTTTGATGTGAGACGAGCGAGCTCAGAAAAATTTTGAGGAACAGACGACCAATACCGACGAGGTAATAAAAAAGTTAAAACCAAGGCCTGCAAGCTATGAGTCCTTGAAGCAAAACCTGAAGAAGCCCCAAAACTAGGAAAAGCCCCAACAAAAAAAAAATCAGCCTACTCAGAGAGAGAGAGAAGCCCTGGAATCAGTGTCAGGACTGATTGAGTTGGTCATGAGAAAGAGAATGCACGTTGTTGCATTTGCAGCGATTAGCTAAACCAAGAAAAACACGAGAGAAAAAGAGAGAGAGAGAGAACCTTGCTGGATGGTCGCTTCTGCAGACAAGGTGGCTGCTGTTGGAAGGACGGTGGAAAGAAGCTGGAACAGGGCGAGACGGAGGTTGCTGGCACAGTTGTTCCCAAAATAATTTCACCTGTTGTCCCCAAAATAATTTCGTCTTCCTTTTTCTGCTCATCATGCCTTCTAAGTTCTAATTAATAAAGTTTCATCTTCAACTACCAATATTTTCTTTCGTTGTTCTTCTTCTTCTTTTTCTCTCTTTACTGTCATGGAGACCACGAATTCACATAGTGCAGCATGATATGGACGGTTACCGTCTTTTCACTAGTAAACTCCCTTTATTTCAGCCAGTTTGAAGGCGCTTTTTTATTCTAACAATAGACAAATAACTTGCTCTGTGGAAGTGCTGGTACTGGCTTGTCAATTGTCATTGAGGGCGAAATCCCTTTGCTTTCTTGTGAAAACGGCATCCCATCTCTCCCTATATGTGGCGAAGCACTTTGGCATGAGTATAAAGATGTGCTCCCGTGGCCTGACAGTTAAAGGAAGGATTTGGTGTCGAGGAAGGAAAAGGAATCGGAAGAAAGTTACACGGAAAGACTCGTCTACATCTTCCAAATTGAAGGTGGCACCACGAACTCTAGCGGCTGAGAACGAGACACCAATTCCTTTCAGTAGTTGCGAAAGCAGGAAGGACTTGTTCAAGCTTTCAAGAACTAGATTTCCATCGCACATTTGAAACCAGTTAGAGAAGGCATCATGTGCACCAAAATTGGAGATCTTGGTGGGACTAACGAATCACGCATGAATTGATGTTGAAGCTCGCCGAAATCAAGAACGCTTTCAGTACTTCCATCAAGTGCTCCCTTTCTTGTGATTATTCAACTTAGCTATCAGCATACAAGTTATATGATGATGAAAGGAACAAGGACGGATGCGTCCTATCATCCGAAAAGAAAAGGGGAGATCATTCTTGCTTGCATAATTAATGCAAGCCTAACACTTTGATAAAATTGCCAATTTAGCGGCCTTCTTTTCTATTGAAGCACATCTATACGTCTGTGTGGGTTAGGGGAAGCTGTCCTAGGTGAACGCATAAGGTGAAATTCTCAAACGCATTGCCATCACATCATACTTCATACGAAGAAATGGTTTTCATAGCTTTCCTTCCCACATGACGTGCCCCACTTATTAATAAGTGGCGACTCGTTGCCTAGTGAGAAACTTAGGCAAGTATCTAATTACAATTGAAATACAAGTCCAGGGATCTGATAGTGGTTCCAACTTCATTGTATTATGGTAATTTCTTCCTCTTGCTACCTTGTCCTGAACTATTTATTGTTTTACTAGAAGGCCAGGATGTTTTACAACTGTTCTTCTTCAAAATAGTGGACTCAGTGCAACCATGGATGGAGGCAGAGGCAGAGCCAAGTGGGTTCGAGTCGGTTTGCCTAAGAGGACCTACCTTATCAAGTTTCGGATCCAGGTCCACCTAGTCACAATTGGCCTGAATCCACTATCAATCAAGTCAGCCATCCGGATCTTGCTTGGGTTTTGATTGCAATGAATGATCCGATCCACAACGCAGTCCGATGAAACTGGCTTCTACACTGTGCTACCCGAACCACGCTTAAGCAATCCCACGAGTGGCGCGTCCATAGGTGGTGAATCTCTTGGCTGACATTTCGCCGCATGTGGCAAACAAGCTCAGTTCTGAGCCACCCTGCAGGCCCAGGCGTCTGCGAAATGATACTCCTTCGTCCCCACGTCTCTCCAACTCTACTACAAAAGGGAGGGAGTGGCAGCAAAGAAGAAGACGCAGAGCAAAGCAGGAAAAGAAACAGAGAGAGAGAGATGATGGTCGTCGAAGGAGGAGGAGAAAGCGGGGGTGGAAGGGGGAAAAAGGGCATAGTATTCATGTGGGGTTACCTCCCGGGTGCGTCGCCCCACATGGCGCCGATCTTGTCGCCGGAGCCCGTGCCAGAGACCGCCGGAGACCCGTTGGTAGACGTGTGTGGCGGGGGTTGCGGCTTCGCGGTAGCCATCTCCGGTAACGATTCTCATCTCCTTGCCTTAGTCATCGCAGCTAGCTTCCTTCTTTCTTTTTCAGCTTCTTCTCAGGAGTGTTGAAAGGTCGGGGATCTGGTTCTTCCTAGTGAATTCGTCTCTGTTGATTGATAGAAGTTTCTGTTGCTTGCCTCAGTTTTTCTCTATTTGAAGGCTCTCCGCTGGGCCCCATAAATGCTTCTCATACTCCGATTGTTTTCATACTTCTTCTGTTGTTCTGTTCGCTATAATTCTCGTTTGGAGGCTTAACTATAAACGATTCAGTCATTATTGATTTTCTTCGCTTTCATTGAGCTTTATTTTTAAGCGATTGAAGATCTGAAAGAACAGCTTCTTTGATTCCAATTCTATGACTCTGTGTTTGAATAGTGCGTTACTATAACACATTCAATTAATCTTAACTATATTCAACTTACAATAAAAGGTAAAATCGGCAAAATTTTTTATAAAATAAAATGCAATCAGTTCTTTTTTGAAGACCATTTAAGTATTATAAATAGATTGGCATATCAAGTTTCCGGCCAGCAGTGGCAGATCGTGACCCAAAATAATTGGATTCTAATTTCATTGGTTACCGCTGGTCTGGTGGGACACAAGCACCCCTCGTGCAACTTTTTCCTCAAGGCGTGCTGGGAAGGAGCGCCAAAATCACAATAATTAAGTAATATTGCATTTGAAAGAGACACTCGTCCCCATTACTTGAGGCGAAAAGGAAAAATTCGGTATCCGACAGCCTACATAAATTTGCATATAGTTGATCTTATATTTTCTGTTTTGCTAAATTATCAACTTCAATTAGAGTTATGTGTAAGCATTTTTAATTATTAGGGTTCATTTCAGTTAATTTTATTATTTATTTTTTAAATAGTATGTAAAATAAAATTGGATAACAATATTTGTCAAGGTCGGCAAGTTAAGGAGACCGCCCAAATAAAATGTCTGATTTTGTTGTACATTAAATATAGTGTATGCAACTAAATCTACAAGCAGATACGAGTAGTTTTTAAGAAATATATACTGATTTATGATTATATGTTATATTTATCTTATTTTAATATATATTTCTTGTAAATGTATATACTCTAAAATAGAAAATATAATTTATTTCAACTTTATATAAAAATTATATTAATGTAATGATGCTTATATTCGAATTGCGGAGCTGCCTACATTCAATTTTGAAAAAAATAAAATAAGTCATAAGTGTAACCCCATCATTTAATTATCCTTCCTAAAGTTTAGATCCTACTTGGGCACAAGGACCGATCAGATCCGTTATGCCTTCCGACGCAGCCCAGCTGCTCGGCCGCTATGCGTTTACACCCGAGTCCCCAGGAGTGATGCAAAACTCGTGACTTCTGAAAACTAATCTTCTGGTCAAGATCTTGCCACATCGCAAGAAGGCCGGGACTTTGTTCCGCGTGGCGCCGGCATGGGGCCGCGCGCGGAACTGCAAGAACGGCAGTTTGAAGAGGAGATGAGGGAAGGTGGGGTCCGCCTAGCGAACTGCATGAACGACGATGTGAAGAGGAGATGAGGGAAGGCGTGGCTTTAAATGTGGGGTACCACCCACTCCCGGAGTCCCAGGTGCCGATGAGGCGCCGATCTTGTCGCCGGAGCAAGTTTTAGAAACCGCCGGAGATCCCGTCATGGACGTGTTCAGCGGGGGTCTGTGACTGCGAGACAGAGATCTTTAGTAACGCTTCCGATCTTCTTGCCCTCGCCGCAGCAGCATTTTTGTTTCTTTTTCCGCTCCTTCTCAGAAGTCACAGGTCTGATAATTTTCTGTGGATTCGTCTCTGTTAATTCGAAGAAGTTTCTCTCGCTAGCTCAGTTTTAGTCCGTTTAGAAGTGTGTCCCACAGGGCTGCATATTTCTCAGATTTCTTTGTGGAACGTTCGATTGGATGAAGTCTACTCCCTTGGAAGTGTGTGACCTTGAGGTCTGCAGTTTTACTTTCTTGATTTTATGATTTTTTTTCTTTTTTGTGAAGATCTTTGACAACAATGTCTGTTTGAGCAAAAGTTGTTTTGGAGGACGGTTAGGAAGATGATCAAGTGGATTTTTTTGCAGGTGCTTCATGTCAAAAAGTTTTTTTTTAATTATTTTTTTCCACTTTAAGGTTTTCTTTTCAAGAAGCTTGATGGATAACATAATTTCGGTGTTCATCACATTGTAGGCTTTTGTATACATAATACAATGAAGGATCACTTCATCGATTTCTGGAACGTTTTCATTGTTGCTGATAAATTCGTGATTTCTTAGCTTCATCCTTTGTTTCTCCTGGCTTCCTAATACTGACTTCAATCTTCTGCAAGCACACATTTTCTATGCATATTTAATGTTTTTTATCACTTGTGGACGGTTATATGTAAGACTGCTTCATGAAAAAGGTTTCCCTAGCCTAGTTTTATTCACAGACCTTTTCATTTTTCTTATCCACGCTGGATGCGAATATTGAATATTGAGGTTAAGCCAATAGTTCCTAGTTAGGTGTAGAGTGTCATTGCGTTCAGGCCTGTTCATATTTATTCTGAGGCAGCATTGTGTTGTGAAGTTCCTTTTGTCGCTAGAAGCATTTCCTAGAGAAGCTCTCATGGTTTTGATAGTCAGCATCAAACTTTTTCAGATCTTGATGCGTTCAGCTATTTCTCTTTCATTTTTCCTTTTGATTGAAATGTGTCACTTGAACATGGTTGAGGGTCATCTGAAGAAGATATCTCATGTCCTTCGTGGAGATGTGGTTGCTTTGCCTAGAATTTAAATTCCGATCAGGTATTCTACTTGTCCTTCTCTGTGGAGCTGTCCTACTGACCATCTTTGCTCAGGAATCTTCTCTCACTTTCCTTTTTAGGATAAAACCCCTGCATCTTTGGGTTTTGTTTGATTTATATATAAAACATGTTTTCCACCAATAATTTTTCAAACTTCAGACTGAAAATGCTATCGGGTTGAACTTCTCGTTAAAAAAAAACGGTCCTAAAAAGAGATGCAACTGAAATATCGTTCAGGTTCATGAGTCAATGCATTCGTTGCCATTCTGATCATTTGTAATTTGTTATTGTTAGAATCTGGAAAGCTCAACACATGGGGCTCCACAAAGAGTCTAGGCCAAAGCTATGTGGTTGCAGGGAAGCATGAGGTAGTAATACAATCCTTATCATGGTTTTCCAATTATTTTGTGTTCATCTATCAGTGCCTATTTTACTATTTTGTTTTTTATATTTCTCTAACAGAAACTTACCTTCATGTTGAACTTTAGTGATTTACTCCCTTTGGCAACTTGCTCTCTTTAGATGGCACTAATAATCCTGAAGCTAGCTCACGTTTTACGGGGCCTTTTTTCTGCATTCTATTATCTTCGGTATTAGGCTGGACTAGGAGTACGTCTCCTTTTCCTATTTTATCCCTTCTAAAATTAACAGCTTCTTCCTATTCTATTGGAGAAGTCTTTTACTTATTGTTTCATATTTTTGTTCAAAACCCTTTCAGAGTAGTCAAACAATATTTCATGAAGAAACAACTTTTATGGGTTGTCATCGCCTACATACTTCCATATTATTCCATACAGACATACAGGAGGTAGGTATCCTACATTTATTTGGTCAAACAGTCAAAGAGTACAATTGCTACAATATACAGGTTGGGATAGTAGCTACCTTACATCACTAGTACGGCTAGTGGAAAGTAGCTTTAGAGTATTCAACTCTGACCCCCAATACAAGAATCTGTCCTCAATTGCCCTTTGACGCTGCTGCCTGCCTCAACAAGGTGAACCAACATTCTCCTGGTTGTTACTGTCATTTAACCTAGCCGGCCTCTCAGTCTTCTCTTTAGAAAAAGACAGCATTAAAGTCTTCAATCTAGGGAAGGGTTAAACCACAGTCCGTAATTCTCTTACTAAGGATGGTTAAAGCCACTGATCTAACTTAAAGTTTATGGGGACGTATTCACCTACTGAAATAAATTGGTCCCTTGACTCTATTTCCTCACAGAGCATGGAAAAAATTCTGTTGACCTCCTTTGAGAATGAACCATGCTTGATACAGTGAGGCTTCCATATGTAGAAGCTAAACAAATTTGGCTAATTTTTGGCTTGATAGGCTTGAATTGGAAGCAACTATATTTGATTTCCTGGAGAAGTCTGGAGAGGTCATGTTTGGTTTTCTCATCAGCTATTAGTATTCTCCTAGACAATCTTGATCAGTTGTTTCAGCAATTGTGGCCTCTACCTCATGGTTTTTGAGACTAAAGTCCCCACAGTAGATCTATGCCTGTGTGGGTGTTTAGCCAAATATTGATTGAGCCTTTTCTTCTCGCCAAGTGATCAGACTTGTAAGAAGACGAAGCTGAATTGGAAATACCTCAAGGGACCTAGGGGATCGACATCTCCTGTGCCCGATTCTCCTAACATTTTGAACGGTAGTCAATTTCTTCCACCCATGTCAGTCTTTGGTTCTGTCGGCCAAAGGAATGGTAGACTTCCTCAAGCTGCCAACTTTGAGGAGATGAGCAAGAAAATCTCTATGGAAATTAAATGGAGGGAGGGGAGATTCAGAATCTGGATACATCCCCTCAGAGGTGCAAACAGCCTTACTTGAGCATTCTCCAGCTTGCTTACTCCCAACGGGCCACCTGATGTCTTCATTGAAGAAGAAGACAAATGTCACCCTCTTGCCTTATTCTCTTAAATGTTGATCAAAGGGACTGATGCCCTTCCCTTTTGCTTCCTTTGAGAAATTCATGTCTTCCTCCCGAAGGACTAAAATATCCATTACTTCTATTGCCCCTCCAATCAACATAGGAAGATTGGAGTTCACCTCACACTTGCCGAACTTGAATATACCCTCATAGATGATAAGATGAGCAAGAACTCTCCCTTCTGCAATTTCCAGATCAATTTCCACGCTGGGCCTAAACTCCAATTTGGTTCCCATCTAGATTTGTGCATGCCTGTTTTGAGTCAAGCCCGAGGTAGCTTTGTCAATCTCTAGAAGTTCTCTTTTCATGGCTATAGCAGCTTTGGCAAGACTTTTATTTAAGTGGCCAATTTGAGACCAGATATTCTTAGCCATCACAGAGCCCTGAGAGATTTTTCCATTTTCCATTATGCATCCAACAGGCAATGACTTTCTACCAATAGCTTCGCCTGCTAGTCTCGATGTGTGTTTCCTCGATATGACCTTGAGTTCTTCCTTTAAAACCTTAATCAACAAACACTCCTCAAGTGCAGCCCATAGTTTATGGAGTTCATTAAATGTAAACCTCATGATCGATATTGGTCTTCAACAACGTGCTCATGAAGCATCTGACAGCTAACCACCAGAATGGCTCTAGTGTCCTGTTGTAATTTGCCTGAGGAATCACTATCTAAAGGCAATCACCCTCCCCCGTCCTTTCAATAACAGCAAGCTCCTCATCCATGGAAGAAGGTAGGATGTGATCCAATAGTTGTTCTGAATCTGTCTTCCAGTAATTGGATCCTGCAAGAAGATTCACATCATGCATGGTTTTCACCTGATTTTATGGATATCCATTTCCAGTTACCCGTGAAAATCTGGATATAATTTTCAATTTTTACATATTGAAATCTGGATTCAATCCTGAACCAAATTAAGTAACATTCACAAGTCGGATATTGTAATTTCCATGTCCAACCTGAATCCCATTGTTTGACATCCCTAGTAGAAGGCCCCAACCATAGTCACCCAAGATTTCATTTGGGAATTTTTCAGTTTCCCACGATTGGATATCTTTTGGATGTTGTGGCCTGTGGGCCATCTGACAGGGAAGGAAAAGACAAAATGAATACATGAGGAGGAGGAGGAGGAGGAGGGTGGGGACAGGATGCCCTAGTGAGAAATTTAATTGTTCGAGACGTCATTCTCCCTCGTGCACTACTACATTTGTGGTAACTGAGAAAAAAAAATGGTGGGTATATACTTACATATTATTGCTATCAAAGATTTCCTCACATACCCATCTGTTGATTGCATTTAGGAAATGCCGGAACCATTTCCTCTTCCTACAGAGGCTGCCATCATAAAGGCTGCTGCCAGTTGGGCTCATTGTGTTGCTGTCACAGGTAGTGGATTTTTTCCCTTTTTTCTTCTCTTCTTCAATTATTATTTTTTTCACTTGGAATGCTAATAAAATGTCCAAATTTTTAGTAAATGGAGATGTCTGTACATGGGGTTGGAAGGAATGTGTACCAACTGGTAAAGTTATGGAAGATCAGTCAATTAGAGAAAACCTGGAGAAAAATCTGGCACAAAGGCACAATGATTCACTAGTCAAGCAAGGTGAATTTATGGCTGCTGCTTTTTTTGTCTTCTTAGCACCATCAATGTTGATTATCTGTCTGGCTCAAGTAATGAGCCTTATTGCAGTGAGCGCCAGATCGCAAGACAGGCAGGAAGGCATTGAGCAGAAAAGATTACCGGAAAAAAAGGGCACTTCAGAGAGCTCAAGCACAGTTACCCATGAAGCTATATCTACCGTTCCATGCTTAGTTTCATTTGGTCCAGGAGTTAGAATTGCCACAGTTGCTGCTGGTGGAAGGCATACATTGGCATTATCTGGTACTGTGACTTACTAGTGGCTGAATATGGAATTTAGTTTGAAGCAAGCAGTTCTGTAGGTTGTTCTTGAGAAGTTGCAGTAATTCCTTTTAGTGGTTGAAAGTTGAAACCTTGATTATTAGTATGTCAACTGTGTTTTAAAAAAGTATACTTCATTAAAATCAAGGAAGGCTGATTTGATCTGTTTTCCAAAAGCAGATATGGGTCAGGTCTGGGGCTGGGGCTATGGAGGGGAAGGTCAACTAGGCTTGGGTTCTCGGATCCGGATGGTATCCTCGCCTCAACCGATTACATGTGTTGAGACCTCTTCTTACTGCAGAGAAAGGACTTCAGTGTTTACAGGAGGCATGGCTCCTGATACCGTTGTCTACAAGGTTCCAGGAACCTATGTTAAGGCCATTGCCTGCGGAGGACGGCATAGTGCTGTAGTGACCGGTGAGCATCTGACAGGATTCTTTCGGTTTCTTATGCACGTTATCTCTAATCGTAGTGGTTATAACTTATAAGAGCTCTTTTTGGTGGCTTTTGAAGTCAGGGTTTCTGAATTTGATGCAGAGTTTAACTTTGTGCAGTTTATGGATTTTAAAATATTTTAAGAAAAAAGGCCTCTTAGCATATTTCTATTAATAGTAAGTTGCCTGTTTTTTGTTGATTAGGTTACAAACAGTATATTCGGCCTGAAGAATCATGACTTTACCAAATAATTCATGTGGATCTTTTCTGTGAACACGCTAATGAGTTTTCTTGTAACAGATGCTGGTACTTTGCTAACTTTTGGTTGGGGATTACACGGACAGGTACGTGTTTACTTTTATCAAACTTTTGTGCATCCTGTTGGGTGTCGTGCAAGCTCAATATGGTTCGTACAGTTCATGGTGCATTTTCAAGTTTGGAAGACTAATTACCTTTAGTATGTTCCTGTAATTGCAATATAATTGTAATTGTTCCTATTTCCAAAATAAAATTCCATATCGCAATCATATGGACTCATCTCTACATTAGCTCACAGATATTTATTTGACGTTATTCGTTCATGAAGCCCCTGATAAGAATCTAACTCGGGCTGACATGACCAGCCCCGGAATGGAGTCAGCTTCCAGCTCGAGTCAGAAGTTTGCTAATGGCGTTTAACTTGGCTCAGTGTGGACAAGGAAGCAAGGATGATGAGCTGAGCCCTACTCTTGTGTCATCTCTTTTGGGCATTGGAATTGGAGGGGTCGCTGCAGGGTTGTGGCATACAGTCTGCATATCCGCTGAAGGCCAAGTATATGCTTTTGGTGGGAACCAGTTCGGCCAACTTGGAACCGGCAACGACCAAGCTGAGGTAGTACCACTCTTAGACGGTTATCTCTTCGTTGTGACAATTAGACTTCTTTAAATCCCTCACGAATCAGTTTCTTTGATTGTACTAGACTCTTCCTAGGCTTCTGCTGGTCCCTTCTTTGGAAAGCAAGCACGCCAAAGTAGTTTCATGTGGCGCACGACACAGTGTCATTGTTACAGGTAAACTGGCAATACCTGAAAGATCTTTAGTCGGTAGCATAAACTGTGTTAAATGTGTGGCCATATTTTTTTATAAGCAAATTATTTACTCATAATTTCGTAATTTTTTACTATTTTTATATATTATTTCTAGTATTCTCGAGGCTTTTTTTTAGATTTCTCCAGAAAAGATATAAAAAACACCTTCCTAAACTGACGTTGTGAAATTTCCGAGATTGATATTTGTAACTATGCTTTGCAATAATGGGGTTCTCCTGGTTTTGGTTACCCATGCTCATAAACTATTGAATGGCCCGTAATCTTGTCCTACTGTTTATGCATGTCCAGAAAAAGGGTTGGTTTCTAGATTTAGCAGTTTTTTTACGGCCTAATTTGGTCCACAGAGGCTTCCTACGCTCATCTTGAACTAACGTGAAATTCATTTGCCATCTGTTAAAATAATTTAGAAAACATTAACGCTTTTAGAGGCCAGATAGAGGGCCTTCCGCGAACATTTACAAAAGGAAAGCTATCTCTTTTTGGCGTTCCTCATGGGAATGCAGCATCAGTGTTTCAAACAACAAAATATTGCGAAATTGTGCCTGTTAAGCAAATTATGAAGAAAAAAAGATGTATTGAGGTTATCGTACATGTTAATATAATCTAGCAATAAAAGCTTGGGCGCAAAATACGTGAAAATAATTGACAGGAACAAATGATTTGTTTGTAAAAATGGCCATGATTTTTCTGTTGGATTAAACGTCTATGCATTCTACGTGTTACTTAGATTAGTTCCGTTAACCTCTTACTGATTCTTGCAAAGTTGCAGTCAAGTTCTCATAATTCCTTTGATAACTTAAGACCGAAGGTTTGGTAATTTAGTGTTAGTATGTTCTATTACACTGACATAGGATTTGCATGATCCTTTTGACTACTTATGCCTGTTGACAAATTTCTGTCAATATGGTCAGAAGAGCTTCAACAGAGAGATGCGATCGACATTTCGTAGCTTACCGTCAGTAAGACCTATAACATAGAAAGTTCAAAAAATGTTCCCATTGAATCTGTTTGGCCGGCTCAGTGCTGTGGTATATCTCATAAAATTTGCATTATTGCAGAGGAGGGCGAGGTGTTGTGTTGGGGATGGAACAAGTATGGTCAGGTATTTTGGTCACAGACTGGCTCTTTGTTACATAATATTCTCCGCAGGAAAGGCTAAAACTTTTTTGTCTCCTTAAACATAGCTTGGTTTGGGCGACACCATCAACCGGAGCATACCTTGTCAAGTTCAGATAAGTGATTATCGTCCACGGAACCTAGCGTGCGGGTGGTGGCACACATTGCTGCTGGCTGAGGCTCCTACCTGAAAACTGCAGACATGCAAACAAGCCAATTCTTTTGGTTCCCCCAGTTATCTAACTGATTAGCAGGGACTTTATATTCAGAAAATAGAAGCTAACGGCACGAATATACAGATTGATCCATGTCCTTTTTTTAAGGTCTTTCAATGTACAGCTAATACAGATTAATCGTCCTTTAGGTTCTAAGGTGTACACGGATCATTGTTAAGACAATCAAAGCCCCGCTCTGCTCCTCATTTGGCCTAAACAAACGTCAGTTGCCTGTCTATACTCTGCAGACAATACCGGGACTCCGAAAATTCGCATGACGACTAGAAATGTAAAGACGTTGGGGAAATTAAAATATTCAGAGAAATATTAGAACTTGCTCAGTGTCACGTTGCTTCTAGGCTGTAGGAGCTGCATCAATGGCCAAAGTATGTCCATTCTCTGAAATCCTCTGGTGACCTGTTTTTGGACCACGTCAGACAGATCTCATACATAAAACGAAGGAAAGCGGGAGAGGATCGGTGTATTTGTGTTTATTACCTCGATGACAAAATGAGCGCATATCTTCTCGGCACGAGTCTCCATTTCTCCTTTCAGGATGGTCAGTCCTAAGTTTCGAATCACCTGCGCTATTTCGAGAAATATCCCGTGCTCCTCGCAAAGCATCTGCATATATAAGCGCAGACCGTTGACATCATACACAGGCCATTCCGAAAGCACACACTGGAAAGGCTCAAGGAGGAGGCAACACAAGCAAAGGTTCACAATCATATTTAGTTGTCTAGATACAAAGTTCAGCGACTACCTCAACAAGCATGTGGCCAGGCTGGCTGAGATTTTCCACGATCAGCGGACATGAACCAGATTGGCTTCCCAGTTCAACAGCCCAGCTCGCACCATTCGACTTGTCCGAATTCGAGTTCTCCTCTTTAATCACCTGCACCACCAAGAAAAGGGAGAGATGAAAATGGAAATCGTAAGGACATGCTAGCATGCCGGACAACAGTTGACAACAATTGAAAATGTACTTCACATAATCTATAAAATTCCCCAAGTGCATGGAAGAAACATTATCAAACTATGGATCCATAGTAAACATTGTTAATGTTGATGGTGTCATCATTAAGAGGACACAATAATGTCAAAGGTATGAACGCGGAAACAAGCCTAATTCAGGAAGTGGTGAACGTCGCAATTGATGAGTGCAAGTATGTGTAAATTCGGGACTTGTTATTTTCCCGATTACTTGATACAAATGACGGATGCACATAACGTGGCCTGAACTAAACAAAGAACTCTCCCCGAGACTCTAACCCTATCTGAGTTTGTAATACTAAAAAATGGCTAATGAAACTCAAAAACTGAACGAAGGCTGGTTAGCAGACTATTTCCTCCAATCCAGCTGTTTTGTCTTTAACAGCCATGTGAGGTTCTAGTCAAAGTCATCTTTAATTTAGAGACTTCTTAAAAGAAACCGCTTACACATAATACCGAGGTACGATTTTGAGAATATGTAAAAGAAGATGTCAAGAGAAAATAAATGATATAGCAAAAAAAAGCCTGTTGAATTTATTCTAGATTTGAACTTCATAGAACCTAGTAACATAAAACCATACATCCATGGATATATCTATACATTCATATTTATCATATATCAACATATTTACATTCATTCTATAGTAATTCAGCCAACATTACAAGGTTACTCCTACACTGCCGCTGTTTAAGCGGCACTAAAGCAAGCAAAGAAGTATAAAAAAAATGACAAAAACGATCAAACTCAGCAGTTCTATAGAATATATGTGGTGGTTCATTACACACATGCTCATTAGTACCAGGAAAAGGCATACCTTTGGTCGTGTACAATTCTTCAACTTATCCACGTGACTTGCAATACCTCGCAAGAACAACATATGCTTGATGGTCCGTTCAAATAGCGCATCAATACTGCACTGAATCATCACAAAACAAAAGATTTCTAACTTTAAAACTGGATGCATAAAAGGAAATTAGTCAGGAAGATGCACTTGCAAATATTTTGAAAGTGATTATGACCTTTGCTCCATCAGGGACAATCTCTCTTAGCTCCTTAATACGGTCCTGGATCTGCTGTCTATCCCTTGGCCTTGGCCTACAACTTTCACCAGGTTTAGCCCTCTTCTTATTTATCTTTGGCAACTTAACTTCATTCTTAGAAAGCACAGATGCTGGATTTTTCTTTACTTCATCAATCAACGTGCTGAGAGTAATTGATGATCCAGTCGGTGATGTCATGGCTGATTGTTCCGCCCAAGAAACAAGACCGTTATGTGAGACACTCCAATGATCCAAATTGAAAAGAGATACACCGGCCTGAGCATCAGTTTTTTGCAGTTTGGCACAAGCAGCTTTGTGTTCACAGCTAGATGGCTTCATATCAGTCGATCTAAGTTGCATATCTTCAGCTCCAGGATGCTCACACATATTGTCAGTAGCAGGATCTATGATGCTATCTTGCATTTCAAAGTAGGCATCAAAATCCATGAGCAAATTATCAGATGGTTTAGCAAAACCTGATTGAGAAGGAAGACTTTTATTCTCAGGAAGAAGACATGTATCAGCTACAATGGCATCTAACAGGTGTTCTGAGCGGTTCCCATCCATGAACCAGTCCTCAAAGTCCCCAAGCAAGGTCTCAATTCTGCCTTCCAAATTAAACTGATCAACTATGCCATTTGCACCACTGAATCCATCATCATCTTCAAATGCACTGTTACCAAAACAATTATTTCCTCCTGCAAAGACAGCCTGCCCAAGTGCTTTGTGTAGTTCAGAACTAGCTGGGAATTTGAAATTATCATCGTCAATTGTCCGAGATAAACCACAGGGAAACCTATTTGCAAAAGTTTGGTCTGATGCACTTTCTTGAAAGGTTAGACGTGAATCACTAAGACATCTTTCAGTTTCCAAATATGGACCGAAAGTGACATTGTTGACAAGATTCTGCTCTAGACAGCTTTCTGTAAACCAATTTTGTGTGGATAGAGTTTCAATTTTTCTTGGCAAGGGATTGGATACAGCACCTGCCTCCCTGCCAGAATAACATCTGTCAAGACCAAATCTATACAGACCATTTTGAGGCATTTGAAGATCCTCTGCAATTTTCAAGACTGACGAATGGATTTTCAACAGCTTCCTTTCTGTGTTATCAGCATCTAAAACAGCATAACGAGGATGTTTCTCTTCTGGAGACGCATGAGGTGTTTGATCTGAAAGGTCATAGGAGATACCAGAAGACACAGAAATTTGGGGCATGAAAGAGTGAAAAGCGGTCGGTGATTCAGACAGGCATCCAACTGAAGTAAGGGGTGATCCTGTGTCAGATGGAAGATGAAGAGAACTAAATGACAATCTAATGTATTCGACCAACTCCATGTCCTCCTCCAACTGTTTTCACAAAACATGAAGATATTAGGCTCAATGGTAGAACTTTGTGAAACATATACATGACAAGCACACGAACATGTGAAACATGTGCACGACAAGCAGCCACCTGAAGCAAATGCAAATCCTATGCCAAATAGGATATCAACAACTAAATAATGACCTAATATGTCCCACCAGCTTCACAACCTTGCTCACCTGTTTGGTCATAAGACCAAATATTTGAGGAAATCATGCAGACACAACTAGAATAGAAGGGTTGTCAAACATATACATGTCATGTCAATCACACAAACTTGTTAAGCACGCAGAAAAAATGACAGTGAATAATATCAATTAATGCTTCAAATAAATTATCTTGATAATTCAGATTATGAAGCAGTGTCATAAACAACAAACATACAAACCTTTTCCCTCCTATTAATTTATTAAGGAGAAAAGCAGGTAGACAGTTAGACAGATAACTGTGTAACACAGAATCTTTAAGCTGGATACTGCACCAGGCACTGGTAGCTACTCCAACCGACTACGTTCAATTATTAGCTATGGCAAGCACAGTCAACTTATATGTATGTATGTATCAATCTTGACAATTCAGACATCTTTCTTTATCTTTTTCCACATTCAGTGCTCATTTTTTAGCATTAATAAGCAGAGATAAGAGAGTCAGAAAGGGCATAAAATGGAGACTTTAGTCCAACTTTCCTTAACTGGAACAGGAACTGGACAGTTTCAAAATTAAATTCCCAGACCAAATAAGGATCCAACCTTT
Organism: Nymphaea thermarum; assembly: GCA_011799765.1. Taxonomy (NCBI): domain Eukaryota; kingdom Viridiplantae; phylum Streptophyta; class Magnoliopsida; order Nymphaeales; family Nymphaeaceae; genus Nymphaea; species Nymphaea thermarum. The sequence continues at coordinate 108,338 of JAANDH010000202.1, read as the reverse complement.
ACGTACCATTGAGTTTTATCAAATTTTGGAAGTTGGATTTAGTCACATAAGTTTTATACCCTGAATCTCATCAGTAGGATTCCGACTCATTTTCCTCTACCAGACCCAACTAAAGGGATCTGGCTTCAGTCCATAATCCGATCTTACCAACTTGATAACATCTCTAGTCATCGAGGCTCCAAAGTGGGTTGTCATGGTCCAATCTCCTTCTCTTTCTCTTAAGGTGAATGATAATTAGTACTGTCTATGAAAAATAACTTTATACATTGCAACTTGTGAATCATCGATCAAGTTTATCAGATGACTCAGAATCAGCACACAAAATTCTTATATCTATTTAATCTACACATGTGATGAACTATACATATATAGAAGAAAAGAGTAAGTCCAGTTCCAAAATGGGAATATATATATATATATATATATATATATATATATATATATATATATATATATTTCAAAATGCACACCCAAGGGTGCACAACAAGACAATCAGGATTACGACAGATATAAAGAGAGATGACTGTAGAAGAGAAAAGCCTACGAATCAATTGCCTATCTCTGTCATGATGGGGGTGAACTAGCACAAGGAAGAGCATTCTTGTCTTCTTCTACACCTTACAAATTCCATCCCTCTGCAACCTGACCAAACCCTCACTTGCTTCTTCATAGGGAAGGGAAGAGTTGGTGATGAAAGTGCAACACAAACAAAAGATAGACATGATTGTGAATACCAGACAACTGTTTTAAGAGCCATTCTCCTAGATTTGGATGAGAGAACTATGGTTTGGTAACAATAAGAGTTAATAGTTTAATGCAGCCTGAAAATAAAATGCTTCACATAAAGCACCCTACCATGGAATTGGTGTAGACCCCCCGGGAAAAGAGGCTGCTTCATAAAATTTTGATGTAAAAACAATATAGACAGGATAGAAACATGAGAATCACCATAAAAAGTATGCCACATGAACCAACTAAAAATTCTAAAATAACCAACATATCTGGATAGCAAAAGCCTGACACTGTTATTATCCAGTGGTACCTAGGTTGACCAGAATGAGACAAAGGCAATATATACAACAAAATACTTCAGCAATGCTATCTGGCAATCATGCACAGATTAGGTCAGTACTATTTACCTTGTCAACGGTTGCTACTTTTCTTCTAATTCTTAATCTTGTTAAAATTAGAGGGGTTTTCCTCATCACAATTTCACATGTTAAGGCCCCTGTTCTGGTTTTTAAACACATGGTGCTATCAACTGGTGTCCTTGAATTATGCACATGGAAACAAACAAAATGTGTCACACGTTTTTCCAAATTGTCCTTGTTAATACAACTACTTGCAACAAAACAGCAGACAAGTCCTAGGCCAACTCATCATACTTACTCTCAATATATACATCACGTGCAAAGATTCAAGTTGCTAAAACAGGTTAGATACAAAACAATCCAACAAATATATTTATGGTTGCAGCAGCATCAGAAAGATTTTAGTTATGCACATTCAGGTCATGATATATGCATCAAGTCAGGTACAGATATGCAAAATTCATTTTCACAAGTGCATAAAATAGTAGAAACACTCTGAGAATCTCCAACTCAAAATTTACTTCTTACAGAACGAAATTTTAAGTTTCACGTTCACCATGTATTAGAAAATATTCAACTCATTAAGAAAGAGAACAAGAAAAAACTTGCTATTAATGTTAAAGCGGATCGATGTATTATTCTCAAGTACACCACTAAAACAAAAAAATAATTCCAGAGCAAAGAGCAAGTATTTTACTACTATAATTAATATAAGCTGGATTACTCACTGTTTCTAAGGATCCAAGTTGCACAAGACCACATGGCATAACAGGTATAAGTGCAATCGTCTGCAAACATTATTAAGTCTATCCATCAGTAAACCATTGAGGTAACACATGCTCGATAAAGAAAACAATGAAAAGGGAAAGACAAAATAAAAACCTTCACCTTGATGCCAGCTGCGAATTGTGCTTTCCATTCATCTGGAAGCTGTAAACATAGGGAAGGTATTAGGACTGCATCAAATATTCAGCAAAATGTTGGATATAATTCTAATTAAAGTTTCAGGACTATCAATCACCTCGACTGCTGTAGCATTTTCACCGCCACCAAAACTCCTTCCAGAACAAATCCAATGGTGCTTCCTGGCAATTGCAATTTGACCAAATGACCTGAAAGACAACCATTACCTGCATTCATAAGTCTCATGCACATATAGTTTTTAACATCAAAATAGGCATAGTAACACCTAAGGAGCTGCAAAATATTCCATTAATTACTTAGAACAAAGAAATATGAGGGAAAGAATAAGCAATAGCAAGAAAGACTCAAACTCGTTTACATTCAGGAAACCGGGTTTAAAGAAGAAGAGGGGTTGCCCATGGAAATGCACAACCTCTCAACCTCAACCAAAATAAACAATTTTACACGCAAGTTGCAATCTTGGGACATACTGACAACATATGGATGCACAAGGCATTCGTTGGTAACGGTCTTCACTGTTCAGTGAGTCAATACAGAGCAAGATAAAACTAGTGAGCACAATGAAGTTCATCATCAAAGTTTAACATGGATCAAGCATGACGAACCAAAGCCACGATACAAGCCAAAATTAGAGTAGACTGTTGGAGGCAGTCTCATTGTCATAATGCTGTAATACCTAGGACACAATCCCTCAGACCATCAACTATGCTGATCAGAGGGTACATGTGAAAACTGTTAAAAACATTGTTTCCATCTCCTTTGGTCAAATTAACTAATTTATCCGGCTGAGAAAATTACGAGATTTAACATACTTCCATCTACTTTTTACATTGTTATTAGATAGAGATATTCAGTAACATACAAAGCCCCAAATTTGTTTAAAAAAAAAAATCACACCGTGTTGAAACTGTGATTAGCAAATGAGGAAAGTATAGAACACCCAAATTACGGAAGGTCACTATCTAATCTCTCTTAAATCCGAGGAACAGGCATCTTTTCACAAAAAAAGGATGGTGATCAAAACGTGCATACCCTTCTCCCAGATAATACACAAGGCGTGACATATTCGCCACTGCCAGTTCAAGTGAGTCTCCAACGTCAGGCCCATAAAATCCATCTCTTCCGTTGACGAGAGAATTGACTGTGTTATTGAAGGGAAACTTTTTAGCTACAGTCTTTATAACATGTGGTGATTTGGGAAAACTGAAGTAAGTCTCACTGCACGTCAGCAACCTGCGCAGAGAAAAAATTTGAAAAATAAGCACAAAAAAATATGGAAATAACCGTAACAAACACAAGTGAAGAATTGCATCCGTTATCAACCGTAGGGGACCGAAAAAAACTCTAGCGCCACTGAATTGCTTTCGCTACCTTCCAGAATTAGGTTAGCAGTAGCCTCAGTCAAAATATCCGTGGCTTGGCCCCCAAACTTGAGATAACTTAGAGAATTTGTAAATAACCAAAATATGACGAAGCAAGAGATCCACATATACAATAAACGTTGACAAAACGGGAAAGACAACAACATAAAGATCCCGAGATTTAGAAAAGAAAAAGGAAGAAATGGAGGTACACCGTTCACCTGGAGATTAAAAAGAAGAAGAAGACGGGAGCAAACACCAGAAAGCATCGACACAAACAATGGCATAAACTATTATGAAAAAAAAGCAAAGAACCGAAAGAAAAGAGAAAACAGAGAGAGAGAGAGAGAGAGAGATGGAAAACGCCAGAAAGCAGCAATCCAAACCATTACTAATAATAGGTGAAGGAGAAAGGAAAGAACATACTTGCTGTTCTGATTCTTAAGCCTCCAAAACACTGCATAGTTCCATCCTCTGTTTTGGCAAAAACTCCCTAAAAGCTGGTACATGCTCATCCGGCTTGTCCCCATTCGCTAAGTACCAGAAGGACAAAACGCTCCGGCTCTTTTTGGATTAGTCGCCACTAAATAAGAAATCGTTAAATTACTCTGATGGAATAAACTTAAAACCTCACTTCTTCGAGCAAGGCCGCCACTAGCTACCTCGATATGAACCCCTTCCAGCCTGTTTGATGCGCAAACCAGCTCTTCGTTTTATCGGTGGCCCTTTTGCAGATAATAGCAGAAGTCCCATTCCTCTGGTCCCTCCTCCAAGCACCAGAGTTCAAATGTAAAGTACAGCCTAAGAACAAGAACGATCAAAAAGTTGCCTCAAAGATCAGGCACCGTATTTATGGTCATCACCGTCATCATCAAGAGAAATGTCTACGGAGCAGAAATTATCAGAGTTGTTTGCCATGCAACCAAAACACCTCGCGCCTGCTTCAGATAAATAATTCTTCCAAATTAAACAGCTAGCTTCCAAGGACAGATAGTTCCACCAAGTTAACCAAAGTTTCTCACCCAAAGTAACTCAAACTACACCATTATAGATGTATGTTTGAAGCGGCAACATTTTTGCCGCCTCGGAGTTTCCTCTTGGATGGAAGAAAACATGAGCACTCAGCGTCAATACTCAAAGGCAACAAATTCTTCGACTAGAGAAGCACTTGCTTTAAGAGAGAAAGGACAAAACGTCACTGCATGCTACCGGTTATTAAAAGTAAGATTGCTCGAACTCAAAGTCCAGCGAACCGCCTCTCCTTCGATTTTTAGGCTAGAGAACTTCACAACGCCCGAAAAACTCGCGATCCTCTTACGTCTTCTCACCTTTCTCTGACAATGAAAACTTTGAAATGTCGACGGACCCCGATCCTTCACTTCTCCTCGACCTTTCCGACGAGAAGGACGTTGTAATGCCGAAGGATCATGATCCTCCGCCTCAGCCGCTACTTTTCCGGCGAGAGCAACGATAGAATGCGGAAACGGTCACAGTTCGTCGCCTAGCCGTCACCTTTTCCACTGAGATGAAGCCAGACGTTCGAAAACTTCAGCTTACACCAAGTCTTTCATCTTCTTATGCGCGCGCGCCAGAGAGAGAGAGAGAGAGCTCCGAAATTCACCTCGTCCCGCTCTTTCCGGACAAAAAAGACGCCGGGCTCCGACAGGGACAAGGACTCTCAGGCCGATCGCCGGCGGAAAACAGCGAGTCTGCGTTTCTGATGCGGCAGGAAACAAGTGGAGATCCCGCAAATACCGGTGGACCCGTCACTGCAGAGGCAAAGACGCTCTCTCTCGTCCGACTGAGCCCTCCCTCTGGCGCCGCCCCGCTCTCTTTAAATGGCGCGCGCCCGCTCGTCTTCATCCCGTCTGCAGTTGGTTAACCCCGCGGACTTCAAACCGTCAAGAAACTGTAATTGATAGTTCACATCTGGGCCCGCGCGTATCCGGGCCCACCTGGTGTCAGTGCCGGAGCTAGGGTTTCGGCTAACAACCATTACCTGTACCGGTCTTTTCCCGGTTTGGATGTTCCGATTTGCTCCACTCCGGTTGCTACGAGTCGCTGACACAACCCGATACGGGTACAAATTCATGCTTCCGCGCTCCAATAATGCTAAGAATTGAACGAAGGAACGAATCAGAAGTAAGTTGTATCGGGGTTCAGCTAATTCCTGAAAAAGCCAGCTCCATAGAAACTATCTTAGACCAGTTTTTAAATACAATGTTAACATTTATTATGTATGATGCAATGCATTACAAATATTAAATATTATAATATAAAAAATATGAAGTATGCGAGACTATGCCAGTTGAGCTTAGATAAGCATTGTAGTTTATACATTGGCTTGTTTTGTAAATATGAGTAAGCTTACGCTTGAAATTACTTTTTATAATCACAAGTGGACTTTTGATGAGCCAAGTAAAGCCTCCCAATGGGGAGACCTAAATGTGAAAATAGATATGGTTTAAAGGGTGTAAAATAGTTGGTTGGTTTGAATATTGTTGTGACGATGTATCTTCATTTCGATCTTCATAAGTGCTATTTTTCTGAATTGCAAATGATAGCATATAAGATACTCGAGCAAACTGAGAGATGTATTGTAAAATCACCACCTCCATAACAACGGAAAATGTCGTATGATGAATCATTTGTTCTTTTGGTGGTTTTTTTTCATTCGAAACTTATCGCGTCGATCGATTTCAGAACGTCATAAAAACAAACAAAAATATAAAATATATGAACAAAATAAAAAAAATATTATATAAAAAACAAAGATGTTATAGTCGTGCCAGGAAGCTCGCAGTGCCGTGAGAAACTGACGGTATTTCAAATAATAACTAATATGAAAACAGCTTAGTAGCAACTAGAAAACTATGATATTCATATTTGTGACTACGCATCACAATCAAGAGATTGCATGAATGGCTTAAACCCGTTCCCTATGTGGTTCATAATCATCTATGCGGGCCAATTAAACTTGGTAAATGTACAATTTGAAATTGAATCCAGACGTTCAAAAGGAAAAATAGATTTGGTACGGTTGGTGCAACCAATGGGCACAAAACTATTGCGATTGCATTGGCAAATGGCAAGGAAGATCTCACATAAATTAACTTTTCATTTGAGACCGTAATGACATATAAAAAGTTTTGAACAATGGGGGTAGTGTTGAAAATATAAAAACATAATATTTTAAGAGCAACCCACAATTTTGAAAACCAAACTTAAAAGGCACCCTACCCTTCACGGTTCTGGGTTACATTAGCAGTGATGCATCCACCAACTTAACAGGGGCAGAGGGAAGGGCGTATGCCTAGGCCATGGCCCCACCCAAGCCAACAATTTTTTTTTACATTGAAAAAAATAAATATTTTTTAATTAAGTAATGTATTTTTTGTATTAGAATTCAGTTTGGTCCTACCCGGATCCAGAGGTCGAACTGCCGACCCGCCTCTAAAGAAAATCCTGATTCCGCTCATGCAACTTAAGTACTACTTAAACTACTTAAAACACACACTTATAATACCAACCGAGATCAACTAGAAACTTGCTTCTTTCTAAGCCCCTAACCCACCAAATTATGCCCCTTGAGGCAGCGCTCAATACTCTTTTCAATTTCCTACAAAAGGACAACCAATCAATGGGTTCTCTCTCTCTCTCCACTGGGAACTTTTAAATAAGAAATGCTTTAGTTTGACAATCATTGTCCAGCACAAAGTTTTTAAGAATTAATAACGGAAATAGTGCGAAATATTTCTGGACATATTATTAAAGAAAGGCAAATCGATAAATCCAGTACTTTAGAGATGCTGCGGTCCGTTAACTTGACATGTACCTTGCATCATAGCCTTTGAGCTTAATTGCAACTTAAGACATTGATAACACCCTCTTTTCAATATAAAACCCTTCACTACACTAAATATTGGAAAATGACTATTACACACACACACAAACTATATACTGTTATTAAAAGCACCATGAACCATTCTTATGTCACCAATTGTCGCCAATGCTACTATAGATCGTGGTTTTTTTTAGGGACAATTTTTTTTTTTTAATTTTAACCAATATCAAGTAACGTGACATCCAAAATGTGTGATATATATATATATATATATATATATATATATATATTATAACATCGGCCTCTCACAGCACAGGGCAGTGTATTTAATTATGCCCGCCGATAACACATTGCATCAGCTGGCCATGATTGGATGGATATCCTGATGGCCTGAGGATTTCAACTTTCATATATATATAATCATAGATATATAAAAGAGGCCCCAACATGCTCGCTAATGACACATAATTAGAGATAAGTATGGTCATCGAGCACCAAAGCTTTTTAGATGGATCACTCGAGTCGAGGTGTTGTAAAATAAAAGATGACCCAACCGCCGCATACAAACGGGCATCTCGTTTACTTTACATCTTTTTTCTTTTCTTTTAAAGGTGATGAGATAGTACAGAAAGTTTTGGGAGTCGAGACCAAGTTAAGAGAAATATAAATAATAAAATTTTCATTATTGCGGTGAAATAATACATTAAAATATATTCACCTGATAAAACAAATGTCTTCTAAGAACTTTTTTTTGCGACAAAAACAAAAACATTGAAGTATATTAATTTCGAGTTCATCCTTTGCCGTATTATCTTCTCCAAATTGATGATTGTGATATTTGTATTTGATTTTGTTGTAGATTCCTTTTTTTTTTGTTTATTAATGGTCACATGCGGACACATCATTGCTTAGAACGTACTTAGTGAAACTCAAAATCGTGTCTAACTCGATGAATTTTTGAGAAAAAAGAAACTACCTGCTTAAGCCTACGTAAGGCACGCATAGGCTCGCGTACCATACAGCAGTTGTACGTAAAAATGGCTGAATTTAAAAAAAGAAAAGAAAAAAACCTTGGCGTCGTATCTTCTAAACTGCACCGTTTTTATGACCGGGTTTTCTCATTTTTAAATTGCGAATCTGTTCTTTTTGTTTCTTTTAACTCATATATTTAGACCTGGGCAACGGGCCAGCCTGGCTCGGCCCAGCCCGTTTGGTAATAAAAAATATTTTTAGTTATAAAATAATTTTTTAGTATTATAAAATATATTTTAATAATAAAATACATATTATTAAGTTTTAATAAATTAAAAAAAATTTAATTATAAACGAATTGGAACGAGCCGGGTCAAGCCGCACATCGGGCCCGACCCACTGGGCCGTTTTCTCAGCCCGGACCCGGGCTCGACCGGGCCGAGTACCGGGTACCCGGCCGGTTGCCCAAGTCTAGATATATTATCATGTAGACGTTAAGGGAAAGATATAAAAAGAAAAAGCTTGGAATTAAGAAACTTCGAGGAAATGGGGGCGATGCAGACTAGCGTTTCACAAAATGAACACTAGAAGATGAAACGATCTTTTCCATCCACCAGTAGAAATTGCAGATAAAAATGGAAACCAACTTCAAATGATTTAATTATATCCCTTTTTACATCACGCTAGTTAGATTAATGAGCTCGAACTCTTCATCCCTAACTTCTTGCGGTTAGACATTCACAGATGTGACCTGCCCTTGCTAGTAAACATCGGGGCATCAAAATCACCCAAAAGTCAGACCTAGCTACATTAGGTTTTAATTTTATGCCATTCAAATAAATTGACTGCGATAAGTTATGTTACTTAATGATACTTATTAATCCAAAATTCAGCAAGTCCAATGAGAACCTGCTGAGAGAGTGGGCTCCCTACTCTTTCTATCGAGCAGGAAAGTCCAAAATTCAGCACCTACTCAGCCTATTTTTTTCCATACACTTATATATATATATATATATATATATATATATCACATCTAATGGATGATTAAAAATTACCAATCTGTCACTAAGGACACCATGAACCGTTATTAATCTATAGAACTGTCGTATGCTAATGTGGAGACTGTCTTTTTAATATAGATTTTAAGTTTTTTAGCTTTGGAGAACACCCCCATATATATATATATATATATATATATATATATATATATATATATATATATATATATATATATATATATATATATATATATATATTTGTTGCTATTTGAGGAAAAATGTGTTCTTGGTGAAAGCGATCGGCTTTAGTGGTCTCTTAAACGAATTAATGGAAAGAAGTTTTGCTTTGTCCAGGAAAAGAAATCTATACTCTATAGTTCTAAGACTGCAGAAATGGACAGGTCAGTTAGAAGCGCCACAGCCGGGTACTCTTATATAATTAATATCTACAAATTGCATTAAAATGACCGACAAGGCCTGTTAGAAGTCAATATCATGTTTGCGTCGAATTTTGCCTGATTAAAAGAATATACAGGGAAATTTGGACGGCATAATTGGATTTAAATTAGAAAAAAAAATTAAGACGTTGAATGGAAGAAACTGGACGATAATTCACAAGCCTTGTATTGTTAGTACTGAAAAAAATAATGTTTTTTTCCTTCACGAGGAGATTATAATAATCTGGATACAATTTTGCCTTTCTTTTCTATATATGGAGCGAGGGTGAACAGATTTTCATCTTAATCCATGCAGTTTATTCACCATGTTTGGCTGAATAATGGGCTTTTTCCACCATGGTGAAGTAGAAAGCATCAAAGACAAGTCCTCTTCCTCATCAAACGCACCCCCAAAGAATACACATCCAAATTAGAATTGATAACAACTTTCTTCTCCTCTTTTCTTCTTCTTACTTCATTTGTGCAAGTGCATCTGTTTCCCATCGCCTTCACCTTTCAGCGAAGGACGTCCATGAATGGGATTCTATTTCATAACATCACTTTTAGCTTGATTTCATCCAAAAATATGAGCAAAATTCCCCAAAAAAATTAAATTCGAAAAGCTTCATTGGAATATTAAAAGGTTTGATTTTGTCAAAACAGCAAAAAAAGTTGAGGGGCGGGCCAAACGGGTGGGGCCAAACTAAAAAATTTTGATTTTTTCAATACACAAAAAGCATTCATGTGCTCATCCGGGCAGGCGGCCCCCCCTCCCTCAGTCCCTGGTAGGGTGAGCCAGGATTTTCTTCAGGGGTGGGCCAAATGGTTCGTGGGTCGGGCCAAGAGGAGCGACGGGTCGGGGCCAAACTAAAAAATTTTGATTTTTTCAATATAAAAAAAAATTCTCGCGCTCACCCGAGCTATGACGCATAGGTATAGCACTCACAAGAATCATCAAAATGAAAATGTCGAAAGTCACACATACCAAGTACGACCGACCAGGTACGTTGTGCCCCTAATTACAAATCCGCAAGTGTTTTCGAGTTAAAAAAAAAATATTTTTTTTTAATCTAGAAGTCCACTCGAAGATAACATTTTCATGAGGAAATAAAAGGTTTGGATATGGTTTTGAAATCTTGGCGTTCTCCAATAATATACTCAACCAAATCCAATTCCTAGTGCGCATAAACAACCATATTCTAGACAATTTACATCTCGAATGGGAGAGAAGGAGAAGGACAAAAAACTTGGCGGCTTAAAATGCTTGACAAGGCTCAATCATATCCTCCTTATACAGATGAAAATCAACATGTGGGCCTACGCGAAGGGGATGGGCGCACAGGTACGCTCTTGGATCTTCCTCATTCTCTAACACACACATAACAAAGAAAAAAAGGTTATATTGAAGGGAAAGACGCATCACGATGGGCACCAATTTGGCTTTTCCGCAAATCCAATGTGTGCAATATTGTCTGCCTCATATAAACTATCAAGGGTGTGATATCACATGTGAGTCCATACCCAAAAGGTCAAATCGATAAAGAAATATGTGAAATTTTTCTTTAAGGACAAGAGCAAGATTAAAATATTCCCCTGACGTTGACACACACTAGATGGATCCAATGCACATGACCTCTCTGTCCCAAAAAGGGGACAATCCCCCTTCGATTTTTTCAAACACATGAATGATAGGTGTACCAAAGCAAAACTAAAAGGCAAGGCTTCTCTTTAGCTCACTTTATTGAGAAGAAGAAAGGAAAAACAATATCAAAACGCCACTGGCTGGCTCCCACCACTTTAAGGCCCGCATGAGGTGATCATTCGCTGGGGGCACATTCCAGGAAGCTGCCTAAATTCTTTTTTAAAGAGGGGAAGAGGCGTATCAGGAAAAGAAAATTTGGCTTTTGTGCTGGGGAAAGGTTAGATGTATCTTGCGCTTGCAGGCGGCAACTAGCGCTGCCCTTTTGATCTGTTCCTCTGTTTCGTGCTCAGTTTTGCTTTGTTTTTCGCTCTTTTGTTGCATTGTCCTTTTCAAGATTGATAGTGTTCAATTAGAACTTTTCCTTCCATCTCAACAGTTACTTGCATGGTGCTTAAGGTGAAAAGTCGCAGTTGATGATGTTGGAAAAGGGCCTATTTGACGCATTACACCGCTTAAAATGTATGTAAATGTTGTATGAAACTTGTGCACTTAGTATACATATATATATGAGAACTGAATTCTGATGTTCATTTTCAAAGTTCTGACTGTGGATGTGATCTGCGTGATTAGGACCCTAAAAAAGTCCACGCTCGAATAGGTTTTTAGTTTTTATGAGTGAATGAGATTCAATGCTTGTAAATTGAGAAAACTTGGACGGTTGAATCTTGATTCATAGAAAACTCAGTTTATGTAATTCTACATCCGACCATTAGACGGATCCAACCATTCGGTTTCGGTCCTGAGTTTTTTCGTGCATGAGGAAAATCGTTATGCTTGAGAGAGAGCCAAAACCTTTCCTCCCGATCTAAAAGCAGCACATACGTGGTTGACATGGATCATCGGTTCTACCATTTCTCAATAAGAAAAGACATTGCCTGGATCTAGGGTAGGGGGTGGAAGGGTATCCCAAGGGGTGGTAGCGTTCCGACTCCTCTAAGAACTCATGTTTGAGTCTTGGAGTGGTCACTGTCACGTTTCAGTGTGCTATACCTATGACCCGTAAAAGGGCCCGAACCATACTCTGTGAAAACCCAGTGGGATGGGCACAGAGAGGAGGCAGTGGTCTCTCTTAGGAGCGGTGGAATGAACCACTCACCCTTAAAAAAAAAAAAAGAGGTAGAGGGCCAAGCAACTTATACTTATATGCAACTCGAACTAATCACATACTACTTATCAACCATCGGCCCTAGCCAATTTCTGAACCTCAAAATAATTATCAACCGCAAGTGACTGATTGAAAGCATAGCGTGAACATAATCCAAATTAACAATACTTATTTTATAACTTGCCAATGCGTTTAATTACTAATATAAAAACAACATGAATACAACGTAAACGTTACGCTACTTGGTGTTTCTTTTAGTTTGAGGGCGTGTTTGATTACACCCTCATAAAAAGTTTTTTGAAAAGATTGGTTTGGTGAAAAGATATTTTTTAAATCATTTTTTAAAAATTGGTTTGTCTGTTTTGATGACATATCTAAAACTCATTTTTTATAAACAACTTGGGACCATGTTATTCAATTCCTTTCTCATTCTTTTATTTTTTTTTAACCAGGTTTTCTTTTGGGTGTCATCCAAACACTCCAAAAAAAAGTTGTTTTGCCTTCCAAAATCTGTCATGAAGTGCCATCCAAACAGTAATATGTTTGTAAATTTTTTTCTTCTCTCCTGATTGCCTTGGAGCATCGTGGCATTTTAATACTTTATTTCTCATGCGTTACTCTTTTGATTAATGAGCTTTTATTTTACTTTATATATTCCAAACATTGAACAGTGACTCATCATCTTTCTTTCATCATTGACATCGGAAATAATGGATGCGTTGCTTTCGTAGTGTCGTTCTTTTAGGTAAGTGCGGAGATGAACATACGACTTCCAAACTCATGAGGTTCTACTTCTATCACCGGTCCCATTTGTATTCTTGTGAAAATTACCAAAATGTCCTTGGTCGATGAGCTCGGGTGGCCCTAATTCGTTTTTGTCCTTTTGCGACGATCAGTGTTTTTAGTGGCGGCGGCGGCCGTGTATATGATCCAATTGCCGCAAAAGTCTAAAGTTCGCCTTCGTCGGCCTCTTTGAATAGTGACGACAAGCCACGTCAATGCCGCCAGTGAATATGTATAACAAAAATCACATTAAACCCTTGTGAGAGTGAAAAAAACTTTTAAGACTTTAAATTATTTGATTTAGTTTCTTAAACTATATATAATAAAAGGAGCAATTAAATGAAAGAAATTCAAAACTAAGGTGTTTTTATTATACCAGTAATATTCTGATGACAGTCAAATCAATTGAAACGATCACCGCATGCTTAAATGCGTAGAAATTAGAAAACTTCCATTGCAAAACATGAATCTGCTTCTTTCTACATGCTTGTGTTCGTGGGCTTTTTCTTGAAGTTGAAGAGTGCTCGACCTCCGATATTAGATGTGCCAAAATTTATCTATAGAATTTACACAAAAAGGGGATAATTAGGGCCATTTCCTGCCTTTTAAGCAATCGTAGGACAAAGCTGCAACCTCACATCTGCTGGTCGAGGGTGAAAAGATTTCCGGCCTATGTGCATCTGTCGTATACGCTTAAACATAAAAAGCCATCCCACCAACAACTATAGCATTGCCGACCAAGAGAAGATCCTCTTTTACAACGACTTTTGTGCTGCTAGATTTAGTCATACTATTCATGTACAGTTCTTCGACTAATGAAATTTCGAGCTCGATTCAGCTCGAGCTCAAGAATAGCTTGAAGGAAGCTGTTCGAGCTTGACTCGGCAGTTATATGTTGATCTCAAACTCAACTCGATTAAGGCTTGACAAACTCGTTTGAATAAAATTGACATTCATTGTTACATGTTGAGCTCGAGCTCGACTTGATTATGGCTCGATAAACTCGTTTGAATTGAATTGATATTCATCGTTACGTGTTGAGATCAAGCTGGATTCGATTAAGACTGGACAAACTCGTAAACTCATTTGAATGTATCGACTTGATTAAGGTTCCACAAACTCGATTAAAACTCGAGCTCGACTTGTTAAGCAAATGATTCAGTTCAAACTCATTCACGAGCAAATCTTTAACATGTTGAGCTCGACTCGTTCTTCACTCTTACGTTTGAGTGGCCGTTTCCTCCTGCTTTCCTTTCTGTTTGGGTTTCGACGAAGCTACGCTTTCACTGGAAAAATTTCTCGGTCGTTTACTTTTGGGGTTACATTGAATTGAAGGCATAATGTCACCTCTTTTAACGTCATCAGCTCAAGAGCCGATTGGACGGAAGCTGAAGGTGACTTTGGCAGAGCATTTACCCTTAGCAACTCTTTGCCGCTTTTGGTCAATCGCTTGATAATCAAGACGTTGCCCGTCGTGGGGCAGGTACGTAAATTAACATATTTGTATAATTTGATATACAAATATATATTTGTTGAGCATATCTAATTATGAGTCACAATTAGAAACCATTTGTCTGCATCTTAGTAAAAAAAAAAAGAAAAAAGAAATCTACATCCAATTGCTAAATGAATTTGGATTGGGGCATCGGTGTCTGAATTTGAAATCGATTATATAAATCCGATTAATGAAATTAGTATTAATATTTCTTTGGCATTTTATAATGTATAACTATCTTAAAAAAAAACGGGTAGGTGGACTCTGTACAGTTCGACATGGTTGATTTGGCCTGATTCTCTACATAATTTTACAAAAATAATTCAACTGCGATACCAATGATAACGTCGATATATATGTGGGGTTGTTTGAAAATAGATAGCAAACATGCATACGCTTTACAAACAGATATCGACTTTTTATTTTTCATAAGCCGTTTGACAAATTGCGACTATAACATTCAATATTTAAAAATATTGTGCAGCTTCTATTATTTTTAGTTACATGAAATCAAACTGGTAAACGAAGTTTATTTACATCGCATATAACCATGGAATCCAAGTATGTCAATATCCAGATTGAGTCACGCTTTTGCATACTTTTTCATTATAATTTCTCTCTCTCTCTCACCATCTCGTGTTTGAATCAGGTCCAAAGTTAAACAACTATAGTTGGAAGTTAATTTTCAAAGTCAATAAAGCTCTAACAGTGGTATGTGCGGTCTCAAGCCTAGAAAGTACTGGTTTCGTATCACCTTTTTTATTTTTACTGAAAACAAAATCAATTGTTACAGAATCATTTTTGTCACTGCTGACGACATAACCTTTTTGTTTGAAAGATGGATTTGACGGGGACAATGTGTACGTGTGCGACAGTAAATCCTGCCTCTCATGTTTTCCATCCGACTACTTGGTGCTGTTTTCATAAATATAACTACAAAAGTTATCCTCAATGTTTAAATTTACATAACTGAAATAAGAAAGTCAAGTACGTTGATCAAAGTTTATAATAATTCTAAAATCAACTGGGCTAGCTTTTCCAACTCATGAACGTCATTTTAAACATCAGATATTGATTTTTTTTTTTTTTTTACACTTTTACATTTTTCGAATACTTCATCATTTTCAGGTGGATGGGTGAGATATGATCATGAGTGAAACCAAATCTCTGGTCCATTGCACCGGCCGGCTCCTTTTCTTCGACCAAAAGGCATCCTCTATTTGCCCAACGTCCGCTCAAACCCCATTATTGTAGTAGCTCCGGTCACTTTTATATCAGTCTTGATAGGGCTGCACACGAGTCGAGTCGACTCGAACTTGAGTCGAGCTGCCTGACACAAGCTCGAGCTCAACTCGATTGTACAGAGTCGAGTCTTGAACTATTGGTGTCATAGATTCCAACTTGCCTTTTCAATTTTGATTAAAAAAACTGTGGACCAGGACATCTTATCACTTAATGGTCGTCCTTAGAAACAATGAGTTATGTTATTATCTCATGCATTAATAAAAAAAATGGTTACATTCATTCGACAATTTAAAATACGTTTCCATGATTGATTCTGCTCAATTGTTTAGGGGGAATGCATGAAACAATAATATACTATTATTATTATTGCTACTAAACAGCCCCCTATTTATAAATCTCTTAATATTTTTCAATCATATACAAACTAAAATTTTTGGATGTTATAGTTATTGCTATGGATAAAAGTAAAGGAACAACAACAAACGAACGGAGCGTCCATGTGGGTGACGCAAACGCCGAGCACTTCTGCCAACGTTGCTCTCGCTGGTTTTGGAAACGTTAGAACAAGACATTTCGTTCCTAGTGTTCTGGGTGGAAGGAACGAAACGACCTCACGGCCACGGGGGACCCCTTCCTGAACTCAACGGTCGCAGTTCTTCGTCCCTCTTTAGTCTTTAGCTTGGGCCTCTTCACCACTGAAAAGTTTAAAAGAACGTGGATGCCTGAAAGTTCCTTTGCTGAACGGAAAAAGAAAAGTGAAAAGAAATGATGCAGAAACAGAAAAAGAAGGGGAAAAGAAAACTCCGGCGATCGATTCGGGAATATTCACGGCCGGTGGTGGGCCGTCGTCCGAGCTCTGTTGCCTACACGTGGCGACCGTCCAGAGGCTTGCCGGTCCGTCGGCGACCAAATCTGCTACCGCCGGAAGCCTTGTCATCCGGACTTCCCTTTCATGATGTCCGCCCATGTGGAGACCCACTTTCGGTCGAAAATTCTCCTCTTGCCACGTCGGATTGCGGAAGCGGGTCGTGGGACGATGACCGGTTGGAGGAAGTCTCGGGGGCCTATTGCGTATCGGGATTTTCATGGTAGAATCGGATTGGATTTTTGGGAGTCGGTTTCACCGTCTCGGTGGATCCGGGTCGCTCGTGGTCTGCCCTATGCCGAGTCCTGGGCTGGGCCTGATTGAACCGTGCATATGACCGAGTTTTAATTCAATTCTTAAGCTATGGGTGCTCAAAAAATTCATTACTTATTGGCATAATTTTTTAAAGTACATTTGAGAAGAATAGAATGTGTATTTACAATATATGTTGTTTGATTTTAGAACAACATCCATAATCACATCATATTTTTTGAATTAAAAATGTCTCAAGAACATATGTTTCAAAAATACAATGTTCTTGTTATAATTGTCATGCATCTAACTGTTTACAAAAAAGTATTGTAATATTTAATAACGACATCAAACAAACATATCTTCCGAAGACACATTGTTCTTGTTGTAATTGTCCCCTTAAAAGTATGGTAGTTAAGAACTATATTGTAAGGCTGACAACTACAAAAATTAAAGCTGACACTCACAAATTGTTTCTACCGTCAAACCGCCTTTGAGGGGTTGTTTGGGAATAATAACAATACATAACTGATAAGTGGGTAGATCGATCAAACACTTGTTCAAATGTCCAATGAATCTAATCGTTTTTTGAATTAGATATATTGGACAATGACATAACGTTCCTATTCCTAAACAGTTCTGTGGGAGATGTTTTATATATCTAAAATTATGGAATTTTAGAATCAAATTGTTTTTTTTAAAGAAATTAAAGTTATTAAACAAATAGAGTATTTGTTTATAAAATTAAGAAACTGCCATTTTAATTCGAGAAAGAATTATGATTCTAGAATTTTTATTCTTGAATCAAAATTTCAAACCGTGAAACACCCTTAAGGTTCAAAAGAGGAGTAAAAAGTTGAAAAGCAATCGAGCGTAGCCAACTTTGGGAGGAGGCCAAATTAATAACCTGTTTGCCTGGACACGATCCAGCCATGGCAGCTCTCAGAACAGAAAGCTCGCAGCGTTGACCAAGGACCGAGTTGCAGCCCACTAGAGAAAAGGTTAGGCACAGACTCGACCGACGGTGGGCCCAGTCCTGGCACCCATGCTCATCATATTTCCTGGGCTCAACCCGCCGGAGGCTCAGAAGCCTCAGACTGGAACCTTTTTTGCAGGAGGGCACAAGTACCAGAGACATTCCACAGAGCACACGTTGTATCATTGCTACGCGTCGGCCGGCGGGACCCATTCGATAATGGAGTTGAATTTTTTGCCTTCCAGGTTGCAGCGTCGGCACCGGCCAGGCTCTGTAGTAGCTCGGTACCACCTACACTACAGAATGGCTTCAATTAAAAAGAAACATCGGAACATTAAAAGATTGGTGATGCGAATTGTGTCTTTCGCGCCGATTCTTCAAAGATCAAAGACGCATTGGCTTGTGATTTTTGAGAGTGGATGATCGCAGATTGATTTTAAATCTATAGCTTGTTTGATGGCTCGACTTAAAAAGAAAAAGGAGGAGGATTCCATTCCAGCTGCAGAATTGTGATCTTGTTTGGTCGCTTTTAGCTCATTGCATGAATGACGCGCCTGAACTACTTTTTTCTCGGAAAATCCTGAAAGTTCCGGGATCTTCTGTTGTCCGGTGTTGATCCGGCGGAGACATGGCCATGGAGTAGGATGAAGGCGAAGAAGAAATTCTTCGTGTGGGACCCCACGCCCATATTTGGACACCACCATCGCCTGCGGTTTTGTTTTGCAGGCTCTTTGGGTTTGACGTGGGACCCAGGTTTTTCCAAGAAAGAAGAAAAGGAGGCGGTGTGGGCCACCCACTTGGAGTTCGCGTGAAGACAGCACTGCAGTGCGGAGGAAACCCACTGTCTCTCCAGTTCATCGCTCCAAGGATAAACCCCATTTCCCAAATTCGCGCGTTACTCGAATCGGGTTGCTTATCGGGAAAAATGTTAATAAATCGGGGCTTGATTTTGAGAAAGATTAGGAAGAAAGAATCGGATATTACTAGTTTTTTCTGGTAAAAGAAATTCCAAAATCTTAAATTTTGTGAAACAATACAGAAAAACACAAATTCGTAGCTAAAGAAAATCCAAAGCAAAAGCTAAAGATAAGTATGGCTCTAATTTGCGCTGTTTCTTAGCTCTGGCTCCCTTTTAGGGCCTGTATGATGCCAAAAGCTTAATGTATCATATCCGCTTTCTACTGCCTGAGTGAAGCTCTAAGGCCCCTTCATTTTTCTGCTTTCGGGGTCCTGAGCTGCGTCGGTGTTAGTGATAGAATGTGACACCCTTCAACTTAGATGTCGCGCCGTACCACTTTAAGTTACAGGAACATAGCGCCCACGGGAATCCGACCAGCTACACTATTCCCTTTGAGGCGACATATCTAGATTGAGGCGACATATCTAGATTACTTCGTTCTTCGGCTTTAACATGGATCATGCGCGACTCTTAGGAGTCAGGCGAAGTGAAAATTTTCTTCTTCAAGGTCAACGCTGCTGAACATGATTTTCAAGGTAGAGATCAGGTTGCCATTTCATTTCTCGCATCCGCCATTTTGCATGGATGTAATTGTATCTTCATCAGTCACAAGCAGTTTTGGCTTCTAGCTGAAGTGCTACATTTGTGGTCTAAATCGTTGGGCGATCTTTGTCCTTAATGAATGATGAAAAGTAGGCACTTCCCATATCATGCAAACAGCTTAAAAATACAAAACAAGGGATTGATAGTTTTTTTCATTCCTGGAAGATCTTTCACAAGATTTTGTGCTTTGATCCATAATGGATGCACTTATGTACCCGGATCTTTTGTATATCTATGTCCCAATGCCCCATTCCCCCGTGCCCACCAGAAAACTAAGAGTATTAAAAGAAAAAATATTGGTTTTTAAGAAACCAAAAGCAGAGAAGTTCTAAAACTCATCCAATGAATGGTTGTAACGCTTTTGACTGGACCAACGATTTATAGCCTTTCCTGCACCTTATCGCTTAGGTAAGTGGCCCTGTGTATGCCATGTCATTCTTTTGACAAGTATTTAAAAACTTTTTAGGACCTCCTTTTAATATGAACCATGATAATATTTTTAATTCTTACTCTAGGAATAACATGTCTGAGAACCTTCGGCGTCTGGAACAGAGACAATGGCAGTGAAATACCGTATATTTCAAAGCATGAAGTACACGTACAATAGACTGGAAAAAGAAAAACCTTTTATCGGTGACAAATCCTTTTTTCCTTATAAGAAAGTTAAGGTCACGAAATATAGTTTTTGAAATTTTTTATACAGGTTAAATTAAAATTTTCAAAATTTATAAGTAAAACTCTGTTTTTTTTTTTTTTAATTCAAGGGAGGACCATGGCCTCTATCCACCCCTGCACATATGTCACTGTTTTTCATCACACTCATCAAATGCAATGCATCAAGTAACTGTGATTAGATAGAGCTGAAGATGGCTCAACGATTTCAGCTCACATCATACATGTCAGTGTCTTTTCTTATACCCGATGCAACGCATCATGCAGCCGTGATTAGATGAAACTCAAGATGATAGGAGGATTTCAGCATATATATATATATATATATATATATATATATATATATATATATATATATATATATATATATATATATATATATATATATGGTTTAGGTTATCCAGCAACATCACATGATCAATCCATGCCGTATCTCCAGGAGTTAAAGAGTTGACTTGTTCAAGAACCGTATATTCTTTGGCTTGACAATGTGCCACACATATAACCGTGGATCCTTAATAGTACTTTTTCTCTTTTACTTAATCCCATCTAGTTGATAAGCCAAGCATGGCCGGCAGAGGAACCACAAGTGCTAGCCTCGGCTCATTATTTGGAGCTGAAGCATGGCTTGTTGATTGTGTACTTAAGACGAGCCAAGTTCGAGCTGGCTGCTAGGAGAAAGAAAAATCTTACATTAACGCACTTACATGGTACACATACAAGTTATACATGCAAAATAATGCATGTAGATATACTTTATCATATGTTAATACTCTCTTAATTTTAAATTTAGT
The DNA here is from genome assembly GCA_011799765.1 of Nymphaea thermarum. NCBI lineage: Eukaryota > Viridiplantae > Streptophyta > Magnoliopsida > Nymphaeales > Nymphaeaceae > Nymphaea > Nymphaea thermarum. The sequence continues at coordinate 87,261 of JAANDH010000202.1, read as the reverse complement.
GTGGCGTATGTGGACGTTGGTCTTCTTCGTGTAGGCAAATCGAGCAAGAAATGAAACGAGAATAAAACTGTGATGAGCCAAACCAAGCCAAGCAATGATATATATATATATATCATAAATTAACTGGACACTAAGTAAGTCACCTTCTTGCTGAATTAGTTTATCTTGTTTGGGAATCTTTCGCTGTTCTTCAAGTTTTTCAACTAGTTTGAATATTCCATTGTCCTTCAACAATTATTAGTATTTCAGCAGCAAAAAGGCTGTGAATACCTTTTTCCTTAAGCATTATATTTTATAAATCGTTACACAAAAGGAAAATATCGTGATATATACAAGGTTTCCATTGACTTCCATATTTTAAATCCAGAAAAACGTGATATTTAAAACAAGGCTACCCATTGGTTTCATGTTTTAAGTTTCCAATAATTAATCTTCTTTCATGCGGTGGCCGAAGACTCTTATGTTTCCAGTCTAATCAAAGCAAATACCCAAATTCTAAACAAAAATAACTCCACACGTTCACGTCACTTTCTCATACAATATTGGTAGTTTGAAAAACCACCAAGATGCACCTTGCCATGATTCTTATAATATTAAAAATGTATACAAATCTTGTCATATTATATCGTATTGTCGCCGAAAGCTGACTTCGCTATTACCAACTTGCGGATCAATTAAAATATTTTATTCAGCGCCACGTCCTTCTCCGTATTAAATCCTCGCTGACAATTGCATCACAGGATTGTATTACTTGAGCAGCATCATGAGGCCTTGATTGTCCCTCATTATGTGGTCAATATTACGAGTTAAAATGTGTAGATCAAATATTTTTCCGTTGCTGCACGTTATGATGTGGCTATCGTTGCGCCACTTGTACCAATGAAGTCAAACTTCAATGTTGCAAGAAACTGCGAGAGGGGTAAATTCGGCTCGTTTAAGTTTGTCTGATTATCTAAAAGGTGGAACTCTCTCCCTCTCTCTCTCAATATATATATATATATATATATATTATGGAGGATTTCTTCGTCCATGAGTGGACAGAGAAGTTCTCCAAGATGTGTTTAATTACACGGTGTGAGAGAAGAGATGAATGCCGAAAGACTGAATGGTTTGATCCAACTGCGTAACTTTCTTGTTGAGCTTGGTTTTCTTGCAAATTTTAAAGCTCATCTCTTCTCGCTGCTATATAAATGTCATGGAAGGCACCATTGTATTGGTCGAGTTACAAGAGAATCAGTTTTATCGGCAGAAACGGCAACCAATTCGATCTGAAATGGCCGCTTCGATCTGCTACAGTCGAGTTAAACGAGACTCAGTTTATCGGCCGAAATGGCTGGTCGATTAAGAAACAACTGCAGTCTGCAGGACGATTAAGAAAGCGAGATGAAGAGCACTTCTCGGAAAAAGGTTTACAAAAATGGCAGAATGATATACCGACAGTTCCAGAGATTTTTTTTTTTTCAGGCCCAAGCGAAAGAACTCGAATTGTATAGGAAAATGAACATCCCAAATTGGATTCGCATGTGGTAGAGGGGTTCTTTTCCTACCAAATCTAATTGATATATATATATATATATATATATAAAAGTGGCATTAAGCAATATCTGATTAGCTGGATATGGTAAGAACTATGTTCTATCCAAACGCAATCCCTCGACATCCCAGCACATCGAATCGGTTGTCATTTCGGCCGATAAACCGAGCCTCGTATAACTCGACTGTGGCAGATCGAATTGCTTGCCGTTTGTGCCGATAAACTGAATATCTTGTAACTCGACCTATACAGTGGTTCCTTCCATGACATTTATATATTAACGAGAAGAGATGAACTTTAAAATTTGCAAGAAAAACGAGCCCAACAAGAAAGTTATTCAGCTGGATTAAACCATTCAGTCTTCCGGCATGCATATTAAAATGGCAGTGACAATAGACATTGGGATCATTCAATCCAGTGAAACTATCTTATTGAGAAACTAACTTGGTGAAATGCCTACTTCTTGAGTTTTTGAATTAATCATGTACGACAAGGTATGTCTAGTTAGCATTTCCTGGATTTGAATCTCCTTGATGATCGAATCAACTTGTTAAAAGTTGTGGGTTATTGATTATTTGCTTCGAAGAAGAATGAACTAGGCAGGCCATGATTTTCTCTTCAATGAAGTATCTCAAATATTAATTATGGAGAGTAAGATGGAGACATTTATTGAACATGATAAAGCTTTTGAAGATGAATTTAAATTGGCGAAGGGTGGTGGTTGGCAGTGTACTGTGCTGCTATATTGGCAGTTTATGTTTATCGGCTACACTGGACTGAAAGTGGTTAAGTATAAACTGAGAAGAGTCATCTGTAGCACGAGTCTCTCCGAAACTGCAGTGATTCACGTTACATGCAGGACCAAATCAAAATGTGAGGTCGTTACAGTTGGTTGCTTTAATTTGAAGGTGAACCCGGACTACAGCATCTTATAAGCGCAGCATCATGGAACCATTTAGGCATCAGAATGGCAGGACTGTGACTTGATAAAAGGACTACATGAGTCCATTATTGCGCTGCAACTTGATTTGTCTCAAGTTCTCAACTGCAGTTTCAGGTGCACAATTGTCCATGGTGGCAGTCTTCGATGGCACAAAACTATGAGATGTATATACTTACATATATATATGTATATATGTCAACATATGTATATGTTCAAAATCCTCTTTATCAGGATAAAATGGAAAAGCAGAACACCCTTTTCAAGACTAACTAGCATCCAAGGTTCAACACATGGACAGTGTATTCGACCCCAAAGACAGAGCTAGCATTCACCGATCATGTGAACAATGCAGTCAAATTGGTAAGAGCTAAATATTTACGATAAATTAAACATGTACTCTCCGATTCCTCAAACTAGCGTTGTAAATCACATCTACGCAGCGAAGTTTTGGTCAAGAAAATCGAAAAAGTACAAAGATTTTAGAATCACTTCTGCATAAGCATTTTATGCAAACTGATACTAGCCACCTGCTGGTTCATACCGCTTGAGGTTCACACACTTTCTGGGAGTATTGTTTTTTCTTAATTCGCCATACAACTTTTCTTTTTCAAAATGTCAGTGCGTTTAATTACGTAAAGCCTGCGAGTGTTTGTATCGGTGCAGCTGATCTCAAGTTATGATCGAGATTGCTCAGGATTTTCCTCAGAAAAAGAAAAACAAGTGGAACGATTTTCCAAGAACAATGGCTGCGACCTTGTTTTAAATCTTTCCTTCTTGTGAAAACCGCGAACAAAGGACCAGAAAGCGCGCTTCGGTAAACTTCCAATGCAACTACAGATTGGTAATATACAACAATACCAGGCATCATGCATCTTGCCTCATGCACCTACATAACAAGCCATAAATGGATCCCATGATACCGTGAGTTTGAAAATGCAAAGAGATCACCAAGAAGCATCCACGCACGAAAGAAAAAGCCATGAAAGCTATGAATTATGTGCGTGATGCTCCGTATCATCATCATCCACCACCACCATCATGACCACCGTGCGTGGTGCACCGTCAAATCCACCACCTCTGCAACCGTAATGAATCAGAGGCGAGTCAAGATGGGAGTCAGGATCGGCATGATGAGGATGAGGATGAGGACGACGCCGAGGGCGAAGGCGATGCACGTCCACTTCCGGGAGCTCTTCTGGTACTCCTTGGCCGTCTGCAGCTCCTCGACGCCATGGCCGATGAAAGAGTGGGCGTGGGCGACGTGCCGTTCGATGTCGTTGAGGTGCTGGCCCTGCGCCTCAACCAGAGCGGCCATGTCCAGGAACACCTGGTGCAGGTCCAGCAGGCTCCGCTCTATCTCCTTCACAGCGTCGTGCCGCTCCTGTATCTCCGATATGGTGTCCAGGATCTGGCCCCGCCCTTGCTCCTGAATGGCCTTCTGAAGGAAGTTCTCGCTCTCTCCCGTCGAGATCAGCTTCTCCACCATCTGCTCGTCCGGTTGCTCGCCGGTGATGGTGAAGAAGCGGCGCTCCACGGTTTCCCGGTACTCCGCGGCCATCCTTGACCTCAAGCCCTGATTTTCAAATTCAAATTGGTGGGAATGAGATTCAATTCTTATGCAGTTGAAACTACTAAATAACTGGTACCACGCATTAACTGGATTGGGAGGAGACTCCAACACAAGAGGCTATCTATTAACCAATGGATACCATGAGTATTCTAAAGCAAATGGACCAGATGCAATCACATTTCTGACCAATGACATTAGAGAGATTTTGGAATAAAACTGAATCTGATAATTTCAATCGATTCCAGCTTGATGGATTCATTGCATTGCAAATCACATGAATCAACTTTTTTTGAAAGGTGAGAACCTTTCTTTTCTCTCTGTATCGAGGGTGAAAACTTTTTTTTGAAAGGTGAGAACCTTTCTTTTTCTCTCTGTATCGAGGGTGAAAAACTTTCTTTTTCTTTTTTCAATTTCTAAATGCTGGTACTCATTTTAATTGATTGTAAGGCCAAGACAATAGAATGGCAGGGTTGGAGATTGACTCACATCAGATCCTTGTCATTGACCAACACGGCAACACCTGTTGTTGATTGTTGTGAAATTAGTATTCGTTTGTTCTTATGATGTTTATGGCGTTAATGGATGCACATTTGATAACTCATTCCCTTTCTATGTATTCATTTTAGAAGAAAATGGGAAGGGAGAATGACGACAATGGATTTGAAAATAGGAACAATAAGGAGGCTATTATGAAAAACTAGTTACATTACCTGGAAATCATCCATGACGTCCTTGAGCTTCTTGCCGAGGCCATTGACGACGGAGGTGCGGGTGCGATCGGCGGAGCTGCCGGGGCCGCAGCCGGGGATGTTGCGGTGAGCGGCGTTGGAGCGCTCAAGGGCGGCGATCTTGGCCTTGATGAGCTTGGCCCTCTTGAGCACCTGCCCCACATCCGAGTCCATCCTCTGGCGCAGCTCCTTCACGGTCTTGGCATTGTGAGCCCGCTTGGTCTCCTCGTTGGTGTCCTGCAGCTGCCGGTACAGCTTCTCCATGGCCTTCATGTCCTCCTTCACGTTCTCCACCACCTCAAAGAAGTGGTCGAGGTTGGCGTCGTCCTTGGGCGCCATATCCTCGCCCTCTTCCCCGCCGACTCCGTTCTCCATGTCATGTTCGGCTTGCTTCTTCAGGTCCGTGTACCGCCTGAAGGATTGTGAGAACAGGTCGTTCATCTTCGAAGACTCAACTCTTCCTCTCTCGCGCACTCAGCGTTGTTGTTTGTTCATTGACAAAGAAAGACAAGCGTCGATTTCTTTCTACTTATGTACAAGATGTAACGTGAAATTTGATCAAGACTGAAAGAGGCAGGAAGATGAGAAAGACAACGGAGGAGGCGGAGGGTCGCCGGAGAAAAGTTCCATGGTGGACGGTGGTTGTCTGAAGAGCACGTTTGATGGTATCCAACAAAGAAAGATTGAAACGGCGCCGAGAGAGAGAGAGAGAGAGAGAGAGAGAGACGGAGAGGTTTTGTTGCTCCTGAAGGGTTGGGAGAATTATGGAAAATGTGAATGTGAGCGACAGAGAGGGTGCAAGAGGTCATGCCATGTGTCAACCATCGCTTAAACATCTGCCTGGCTTTTGAAACGGTCTTCTGTCTGTCTTATCTGTACTGACCTAACAAAACAGTGGACAATAATAATAAAAACAACAAAAATAATAATAATAGCAATTATATTAAAGAACTAAATGTAAGCCTATGTCATTTCACTTTTGAAGAAGAATTAATTTTATGTGTGCTAAAAATACCATCTAAATGCACTATATGTAATTGGTTTGAGTTTTGATATAATTTGATAAATTTCAAATTCATCATTAGTCTAATTCTTGAAATTTTTTTACATATGAAAATAACAATTTTATGGTAAATACATAAGAACTTTTCTGCTATTCTTTGCAATCTTTCTTGCCTTTCCCAAAAGTGCGATACGTTAGGAACATTAGTATAAGTTTTCTTCTTCTTGGCGTGTAACCATTAAACATTTTATTGTTATTACTATTGAGATTATTTGGTCCATATATAAACATTTTAAACTTGCGGTAAATATCTGCCGGAATTTGAGTAATTTACAAAAAGACAGCTTACATTTGCTGAATTTGGCGATGACCAAATTCTTGGTCACATAAAGTGTAAAGGGTAACTGATAGCGTTATTGGTTCTTTAGATTCATTTGGATCTAAATATTTTTATTTTACATTTTTTTTAAATATATAATGCATAATTCGATATATAATGGACCAAAATATATTATTTGTATCTTTAGGTTGTCATCCCACTTAGCATCCTTTATTTTTGCTTGCTAGTTATTTAGTTACAGTAATTGTTCATTAGATGGGTGCATGGTGGACAGTTATTTTGGGCAATTATCTTTACTTACTAGGTGAGACTTTATTTACCAGATGAGACGTTCACTTGTTATGTACGTTGGATGTGTGTTTTCTTATCTAACATTGCTATTTTCTTTAGTCTTGTTTAATCGATCGATTGATCTACTTAATCTTCTTGTAAGTTTTAACCTTTCTTCTTTTCCTTCCTGAGTTGCTTGATTCTGGAGTTTAGGATGGAACATTTTTTTTTCTGTTGCCAAAGCCCTCACCTCCATCATTTTTCTGAACTTAATGTACAAAAATATTTGCTAAAAATATGAGAAAATAGAAAAAACAAATTGCTTGTACAGGTCCTGTATATAACCTCGAAAATTTGAGATATTAAGGGGGTGTTTGATTAATCTGGATTTGAAATCCATGGATCTAATGTGGATCTGACATGTTACGCTTTTGCTGATGTTGTAAAAGCTTCATGGTAAAATCCATGGTTCATCAAACTAACGACCTTATGTGAGAACTGAGATCCACACTTGAGATCATTATTTTACCAGTTTGCTTTCAGAAAACGGCAGATCGGAAAAAGAAAAGTCTGATCCAAAATCCACAGCTCTCAAATAAGTACTCAAATGCGCCCTTAGATCTTGTTAAGAACTTCCGTTTCATCATGAAACGCTTACAAAAATATTTGACAGTAATCACAACATTTGTGGTTTCATTGAATTTTTCTTAAAAAAGAAAAACAACAACAACAACTAATGGCTAATGCCCTACATTTATGACATGTTAACAGAAACGGCTTAGGGTTTTAAAAATCAGAGTTAACCACCGAAGTTCATAAACCATTTACAAGTCTTCATCTATCGAAAATGTTAAAACAAATTTAGAAACTATTTACCCTTAACCAAAAAACAAAAACAGCCTACTTAAAAACTTTTGGTGCATCTCCAATGACTCTCTTAAATACTCCTCATGTGTCATTGGTGGCACCCTTAGAAGCACTTCATATGTCACCGATGACACTTTTAGAAGCTCTTAGTATGTCGCTAAGGGTTTCGGAGGTATTGAAATATGAAATATTAATGAATTCAAATATGGGTGGACATCGAACTGGATACCCGAAGGGTATAAAGTTGATGGTCGACGCCAGCCTGATAACTAAATGGGTCCACTGGCAAAGGCAGCAGGTCAGCCTGAGCACAACTTTGTTGAGCCTTGGATCGGGCTGCCGAGCCGCTGCCTAGCCTTAGGTTTATGCGCAAGAATAAATTATAGACCAATGTTTATTTTGGAAAGTATAAGTAATGTTTGAAATGGTGTTGATAAGAAGAGAAGTCAGTGTCCATTTATAGAATTCATGAAGATGGTGCCTGTGAATTATTTTATAAATTTTATAAAAAATAACATATTTATGTAAATATCTCATGATTAATTGATCGGGTCATAACTCGTATTAATTGTATTGATGGTCCTTATATTTCTCAATTGTACGCCAACGACAGTTGCCTCCTATATTTAGGTAAAAAAGATCTACTGGTTTTCTGCGACAGCAGCTAGCGACGGTACTTGTGAATAAGGGGCGGTCGACCGCCTTTCGCAGTGGTGCCAAAATGGCCGACCGGCTAGATTTTACTTTATTTTTCCTTGTCAACCATCAAATATTATACGTAATAAAGATGGCTTCCACCTCAAAGAACTTTGGCTCAAGCAAGCTTGCGAAGAAAAGAACAAAAGATACAGTAAATATTGAACTCATATCAAATGGCTTACTAACTAGGACCTCCTTTAGTTTTGTTAGTCAATATCAAAACATTTTTTTAACATGTATTAGTTATCTCTGATTTTTCTTCTTACTATAGACCTTATTGTTTCCTCATTTTGTTGGAAATTAGTTGACGAATTGAATATGGACACTGTCTACTTCTATCTAACGGTATGAATCTTCACCAGATGCATTTCTTGGGATTCAGAAAATTATTGGGAGGGAGCATAATGCTTCTTTAGTGTTGGAAAAGAGGTTCCACATTGGGAGTTGGGAGGAGTAAAACGTATATTAACTTATAATTTGTTACAAAACTTTTTTTTTTTTCAAAAAACAAAGAGAAAAGGAAAAGCAATGAATGTCTCGTATAATGCATGGTCTTTGCCACCAACTTTTAAGTAAATTTTGGCAATCATGTACGCAATTTTCGCAATGGGAAAGGTAGAAATTCTCAAGAACTTGCACTAGTTTCTTTTCAAGATGAAAGGAACAGAGTTACAGAAAGAACCAGATTACAACCAAGATAAAGATCAATTTATCTGAACTTCCCATACAATTCTGACAAAATAACAAGAAAATGAAATAAAAAAATAAACAAGAATTATCAAGAAAGTCGTGGACGAAAATACCCTCAAAGAAGTCCCGAGACTCCTCACCCTGTTCTCAGCAGGAAGATGCTGAGCTCCTGTCCGCCGGATTCGTCCGGGTTGATGAGATGATAAGATTCGGAGTCGGACGATCCAACGACTCGACGGAACCCAGCCCGCAGGTACATGACCTCGCCGTCCTCCGACGGGATGGCTCCGGCTCCAACGGACGTCGACTGCACGGCGTTAAGAACGAGCCTGTCCTTCTCCGTCAGCCGCTTCTGCACCGCATAGCCAAACCGCCGGCCATTGCAGAACGTGGTCCATACGGGAACAGCATGTAGAGGTGGTTCGCTACCTGAGTCGTCGCGGGAACCGTCACGTTGGCGGTTGCATTCCAGGGCGATACGGACGATGCCGGAGCTCATCTCCTGGGCGAGAAGCTTTGTGGGGATGGCAAGGTGCAGGAGGAGAGGAGGGGCGGTAGCGAGGCGGTCCTGCTGGAGGCAGAGGCGTATGTAGCCACGGCGGTGGCCGTAGATGGTACCCGTGACGATGGTGCCGGAGAAGGAGGGGCGATCGTCAAGGGGGGAGTCCAAGAAGGAGGGGGTGGTAGCAGGGATAGTGGCGGTGCTGGCCGGGGAGCAGCATTGGACGAGGGAGAAGCGGAGGAGGTGGGCAAGAGAAGTCGGCGACGGCGCCGTTGGTGCTGGTGACTTCTGGGAGGGTGATGTGTTGGAAATGGGAGATAAAGATGATGATTCCTCCGAGTTGGTGATGCGGCTGGACCTGCTGCTCGACCGCCGGTAGATGGCAGGTCGTTGCATTGTGCTTGGTGAAGAAAGAGAGAGAAAAAGATTGCAGACTTGCAGTCTTGTAGGATATGCTGACACACGGCGGGGCAGAAAACTAGATAAATTGGTAACGGAATTTGAAGAATGCTAATTCAAGAAAGGCATAGGACTCTGGAAGAGAGAAGGGGGGAGAGAGAGAGAGGAAGAGGAAGGAAGGAGCTTCTTGGAATTTAAAGAAGAGAATCTCTCCTGAGTTCTGACAAAAGTTTGCTTCATTCGGGGGCAGATTTTTGGCGGTCCCCTCCTTTCATTGGCTTATACTTGAAGGTCTGCCATTTCTGTTGTTTTTATATGCTTCTCCTGATAACATGCTGGGTCGAATTCACTTAATTTGTACCACTTTTCTGTGACACTCTTATGAGATCAAGCTTTGTTCGCCACGGCCATAAAGATGAAACAAAGCCTAAGCCAGCCAACTTCGTTTTTTGTGATTCTTTTACCAGATCTGGCACTTTAGCCTCCCTGTAAAAGGTAAGGATCGATCATCCTCATGAATTCTCATGCACGCGAGCAAATGCAAAAACATTCAAAATAGCATCACCGTAACACGGCTGAAAGTTTCTCATTTGTCCGCTAAATCTTCTTTGCATGTCGAAGTTTCTAAAAACGAGTTAAATGGTCTCCGACTCTCCGTCTCTATCTTTCTCACTCTATTCAAACAGCTCTCTTTATAGTTCTATATTTGACTATAAATGGCCTTAATGGAGATATTATTAAAGAATTGCAAGTGACAGATAACATTAAATTTTTTTATATAAAACAATAAAATTATTCATTTAAAGACAAAAAAAAAAACTTTATGTGAGTATGCCTTTATGAGAAGAGCTTTAACCGTTTATATCAAAATTACTAGTTTCTAGCGCAACGCTATTTTTAGAATTTCTCTCAAAAGTTAAAGGGTCTATATACTACAGTATTGTCTAAACGTTCTTTTGAATCTTTATCTCTCCTTATAACATAAACAAGTTGCCCACTTACGAAGCAGTGACAAGGCCTATGATTTAGTGTCGAAAGTATCAACATCAAGGGAAAAAATTGGGCTTTTCGAGTCTTATATTTCAGCTTGCAATAGCAATTTTAAAATGCTTATTTTGAAAATTAAAAAATTATCAGAAAATGTCCAACAGCACATCAACCAATGTTTTGAAAATCTTCTGTCTGGGCCCGCCGATACTATTGAACTAATGATACGGCCACTACTTGCCCTTTCCAAACAAAGGGGGCACAATCGAACTTTACTTTATCATTCCCCACCTTTATAGCCTCTTCCACGTATGATGACCATCCAAGTGCTACAGACGAAAAGCGCCTTGGACCCTTTTTCCTTTCTACATCTTCGAAACGCCAAAACAACGTAGTTCTTGTTAGATTATTTTACCCATACGGTTTCGTAAAATTTTTAGCTTGTGAGGATATAATATAAACAGTGATATTTGAACTTACTACCACCTCTCTCTCTCTCTCACACACACACAACACAAATACACCCACAAATGCCACATACGCGCCGGTTTATGTGGGTAATTATTTCAATATGGATCTACAACAACAAAATCGTTCTTTTAACTCTTTCAGACAATCTACAACACCCAGGCAGACGAAGAAACAAACGATATTTCTTCAAGGACGCCACAAATAGATCGGACAGGGACTAACCATACAGAATCACTGACAACCACTCCACCGAGCCCAATCAACAAATTGCATCCCACCATACACGTTGTTAGCAAACCGCACGCCAACGGTGAAAGCCAATGCAACAGGGGGAACCTGTCGAGCCAGAGGAGATGCTTCCACTAGGCGTTCTAAACCATTGACAATCTGGTACCGGGTGTTTGATGAGACCGCAAGGAACACACCTGCAAATTTAGCCAAGCTGGTAATTAGCATTTTGGAACGCAAATTCCTCCACACGGATGTTCACTAAAAAACCATGCGCACGTGGACAAGCGTGGTCAGACTAGTCTATTCCGATACTACAACATAACAGCCAAAGGAACCAAATAAAGGATGAAAAGATGTGGAGTATACATACCCCAAAGAGCTGCACTTTTTACAAGAGGTGGCACAGGTACGTCATCTTCGGATGATTTAATTTGCCTGAGTACGCATAAATAAGATCATGACTATGTGCAACTTAAAGGTGCATTACTGAAATTGGTTCTAAGCTCTTCAGAAAAAAATAAAATTGACATATTTAACGGCTCATGAATAATGCATGCACAATCTGTCGTCTTACAGAACCCCAATATATAAGATCAGATACAGCAGTGTCTGATGACATGATCATACTTAACACTACAACTTTGTCAAAAAGTATTAAATGCTTAGGCCTCTTATGCAACTCTAATTTGCATAACCATGGTCAGTTTGTACCTCCACAAATCATCATTCAGCAACAGTGAAAATTTGAAATCGACGTATTAGATCAAGTCTTCAAGAATTCAAAAGGATTAGCCATCATTTCACTTCCTAATGTTCTTATTAATGAGATTCTGATGCATATTAACATATTGCCACAACAAGTTCTAGCTTCACATCTAGATGGAGGTCAATTTGCATACGAATCGTTACAGAAAAATCAACCAAAGTAACGAAATCTATATATTAACCTGAACAAATAGGACGATCAAACTCTCACAGAAGTCATTCAACATAGGTTCGTTTGACATCTATGTTATTCCTGTATCGTTAGACAGCAGTTCTAACATAACAGGCCCGATATTTCTGCAGAATTAAATACTCCACCTACATTCCGCTTTGACAAACTCAGATGGTCTGGTCTGTCAATCATAAATAGCAAAAAAATGAAAAACATAAAGTTCATAATGAAAGCAATACCTGACGTACAAATCTAGATTCATAATTGGGTCCTACAAGATGTCCAAAAAAAATATACATGACCTGACTTTTGATGTTATCTGAATGCAATCCAAGGTTTGGATTAAACAGACACGAAAAACATCAAAATATTAAAATTTCAATAGCTCCATCACTTTATTCGTGCATAAATTCAATTTATACAAATACCTTGCATTGAATCATCAACCAAAGGGGCCACTTCGATGTGCTAGAACCATCCATCATATAAATTTTCGAACCTAAAAAGCGAATATGCAATTTTCATATCTGCCTATTTGTTATGTGTTGCTGAAACTCGACAAGTCATGAACCTCAAGCAGATCGCCTAGCTTCCCAAAACCATTATGGGGGAGGTTAAAGAAGTTGAAATCCTTCAAGAAGTTCATCGTAAAATCAACGCTCATACCTCATCCAGACTATAGCTTTCCACTCATAATATCCCCTCCTAAGGATATTACTTGTAAAAAGAGCTGCCGTCACTTAGAGTATGGCTTTCAAAGAAATTACATGACCAGGCTGCTGGAATCACCAATTTTTTTTTTAATTTACTCAATCTAGTTTCAGCGTGATGTCATATACTGTTTCGACACGATCCCCATTAATCCAACAAAGTGAAATAGCGATAATTCATTAATCTCACAAACACAAGTGATCACCTAGTTCATAGATGATAAAATGGAGAATATTATGAACTTTGATGGCATAAACAGATTCAGGAATAAATGAAATACCGTTTGGCAGTCATAATCAAATTTGCAATGCCTTGACCAATAAGACCACAAGCGAATCCAACCGATCCGTACATAATACCCTGATTCAAATGTGAAAGCACAGACTATTACTTCCAGAGCAAAGTTGCAGAACATTTGTGTACCAACATTTGATAGAAACTTTTGTTAGTTATCCAGGTAACTCAGAATATCACAGGTCAATGCACAAATAAATGTCAGAAAGAAAAACAGAAGTTAACAGCTTAGTAATTGACAATTGACAACCGGTTATGGAAGAAGAAAGACAAAAACAAGTGAAAGCACTTGCTCACCAACAGTACCATAAAATCTAGAGGAAGAATAGTAAAAACATGTATTTAGAGATTACCTTGTAAAAGTATGTGCCAATCCTTTGTTGGACTGAAAATTTGCATCCTGGTCTTTCAGCCTCAAAGACACTGAAATGAAGGGTATGAAAGAAAATAATTAACACTTAATATATTTAGAAACTGTCCAATTCAGTGTAGATGTCATAAAACCATGCAAAGCAATTAAACATAGAAAAAACAGAACTAGTGAGTAAATTCACAGCAAATTTAATCTCATATGGACTGATGGACATAGTCTTCACATTCCAAACCCACTAAAACCCTCGGTTCCCCCATTAAGTGATAACAAAACGTTATCTGTCAAATTAATATCTTGCACCAAAATAACCCTCATAAGATCCCATCTAAATAGACGATTTCATCAGATACTGCATGGACGTGTCTGCTTCGCCTTATTTAATATCCTAGTAAGCAGAAAAGAATAAAACCATACTAGTGAATCCATAATTTTCAATCTGAATGCAGCAAGTCCAATGCCTAAGGCCCTAAGCTCATTAATTTGGTTCCCGTATTACATATTATCACAATAAATTAAGGATACAGTTAAGCATGGACTAACAGTCCCGTCAAACAGCATTATCGTGAATTCCAAGTAAGGAGTACAAACCTGCTAGGTAGAGCTCCATAGGCACGTTGCATTCTTCCAAGAAATCCCTTTGACATCGATGGTTGTCCAAAACGAACATATGGTGCCAACATACCCACGAGAGCAACATTAACTACAGTGCCAACTATAAGATCAGCTAGATAAAGCTCAAATTCTTGCCAGAAGTCCTCTCCCCTCTTTTGAACTTCAGCAAATGTTGCACAACAAGAATCGATAACTATCTGTTTGCAGAAGAATCTTCCAAATATCAAATTAGGCATCAAAGAGGTCAATTCACTCTAGTTTTGAAGAAATTATTTCATTTGATACAATATAAAAAAAAATTATAAAACATACCTCTGTGGAGATTTTGAAAAGAAACGCAGGGTCTGCGAGCATCCTGTTCCGGAGCATCCCGCATGATCGAATTGCTGCACTAAGAGGCCAAAATGTCCCCTATATTACAGGGAAAAAAAAATCCAAAGATTCAATTAATACTACGGCATTAAGATCACGCTGCCAAGAAAGAGACACTAATAGATACAGCTCCAGAGCTACCTGCAGATCCAAATATCTAGAGAGAATGATTTCGCGAATCCCGGTGGTTTTCGCTGCCTGCAACATATCAGCTGGAAGCTTCACCCCCCGAGCCTCAATCTGCCTCATCACTTCGTCAAACTTCAAAAGTGGCCCAAACTCTTTGCCCTCATGATCATCACCCTTCTCGGATTCTCCACCATTGCCATCATCCCCTCCGCCTCTTCCTCCATTGCTATTCCCACCACCTCCGAAAGAGTTCCCTCCATTTCCAGTATCAATGTCTACGGAAAATATCTTCTCAGTCCCATCGGATTCGCCTTTGATGACACTCCCGCCCGAAGACGCAACGCCCTCAACATCCTTAGGAGACACTACATCCACTGCTTCTTTGTGCGCATTCAGCTCGCTCCTCACCCTAAACCTCTGTACCTTAACCCCGGCACCACATTTCAACCCCAAAACCAGAAATTCCCCCCTGCTTCTTTGTCTCAAACAAGCTGATGAACTGAACCCTGACAAACTGAGCTTCCGACTACTCCATAAGCACTCGAATTCGACCGAATTGAATCCGATCCTCGACGAAGAAACCGCCATTAATCGATCTTGAAAAGACAAAAGACTGAACGTCCCCCAAAGGTATACAACTAGAAGGGAAGCTAATCCAAGAGAAGTCGACGAATAGTTCTCAAATCAAATAAAGCACAAAACTAATCTTCCAAAATTACGCTAAAAATGCCCCAAATCAACACCTAAAACCATCAATACGCTATTGGACGGAAGTCAACAAAAAGAAATCCTGCTCATGAAAGTCATCTTGATCATTCTTTTGTTGGCGGGAAGTGTCTCCCGGGAACCCACTCCGGCTACCGGCGTTCCAGACAGTCCGCTAATAATTAGCCTCACCGAAAAGGAAACAAGCAAGAAATGGAGAAATGGAGAAATGAAATGGAGAATGATCAAGCAAGAATTGTTGGATAGTGGCCATTGAGCCCTATCCGGACATCTCGGCAGTTACGAGATTAACTCAAAAAATTCTCGCTAGGATTTGGGGAAAACCTAAGGGGCTGGCTATTTATACCCAGCAATACTTAATGTTTAATTATCTCTCTAAAAAAAGGATTCGTGAGGAGCCCCTTAGAAGGAAACCTCTAAATCTGACTTACTCTTCTTCCTCTTCCTCTTGCTCTGCTGTTTTCTACAGGGATAGTCGTTGCTTCTTCACTTGAACACTGGAGCCGCTGGTGAACTTACTGCACAGGCGATGACTCGCAACTTCCGCTGTGACTCCAATTGCTCCAACAGGAACCGGCTCCGACTTCTCGGGAGGAAGGGATCCGTCGAGAAACCACCCGGATGTCTGGTACACTGGCGTCAGATCCCTCACTCCGAAGGACGACTTCCAGTAAGGTAGGCGCTACTTATGCATGAAGTGAACCGTGAGGGGACCAAGGAGAGAGGGAGGGAGGCGCACGCTTCTTGGCGTGAAGAGGGCCCCCTCTCTCCCATCTGTCGCCTGGGGGTCGCGAAGTCACGGAAGCCTAACTCCGTCACGCCATTGGCCAATGGCTGGTGCCCGCACTTATCGTTTGACGATGGGTCCGGGGCCTAGAGTATGGGATCCGCGAACCTTAAACTTTTCTTTTCTAATGTTTAAAGTCATACTCATACAAATTTGACTGGTATCAATTTCTTACTCAATTAAACAAATCCAACCTTTTCTAGTTAGTAATTTTTTTGTTAAGAATGAAGGAGATGATAAGCCTCAAAAGGAGGCTGGTCTATTCAGTAGCTAACAACAAATGAAATCACGAATATATTATCCAAGTTTGACACACAATAAATGTTTAAAATTTTCAATAGAACTCGAGACATTTTACTAACATCCAAAAGTAATGCACCTGGAGTTATGTACATGAAGACAGTTTTCATATAAGCATATATTATATTAGCTTTCTATTGAGTTTCTTTCTCTCGGTGTTATTCTCAAAAGATGTCGATGACATGCAAAAGAATGCTTGTCAAGATTCATCTCTAGCATTAGACGCGGCATGCATGGCCTCGGTACGGTTAAGGATTGGTGATTTATATAGAACTTTTGCCTTCCCAATTTAGATATTTTATTATGCCTTTATTGAGTGGGCAATATTTTATTTTATTTGAAAAAAAAAAATTACTTCACACCACTCCAATGATTTTTCGTTTTTTATTGTGTAGCTGGTAGAACGGCTATTCTTTACTTCCACCTTCCCCTATATGATACAATAATAATATCCATGAGCATGTATATTGTAGTAATGCGGCTAATGCCCACGTTGATATTAATATTTCTATATTCATTCTAAAGTGAAAAAGCAATTTAAAAGTGTAGATGAAAGCCAATTTGATGTAATCAATACAAGCTGATTAGTGTTGTCCTTTCTGTTAAAGCAATTCGCTTTCAGTTTCAATATTCAATATTGTCAACTGGTTCGCATGATCGTATCCTGTAATGATCGTATCGTGTAGAGATTGGCCGTGTTCGGGACGATAAACAGCATGGCAGGTTTGGGTTTACTGAGTTGCATTAAAATAAGGTTCAGGCGGATTATAAGTGATAACGAAATATAATAAGTTCAAAATGATCAAAATTATCATATTTAGGACAGAGCCAGAATTTTTTTCAGGGCAGGCCAAACGGTTTGCGGGTTGGGCCAAAAAGAGCGATGGGTTGGACAAAACTAAGAAGTTTTGATTTTTTCAATATAAAAAAAAAAAATCTTGCACTCACCCGAGCCATGGCCCAGGCGGGTCCCCTCTCCCTCTGCCCCTGGTAGGGGTTGAGCCAAGATTTTCTTTAGGAGCAAGTCAAACGGTCCGTAGGTCGGGTCAAGAAGAGCGACGGGTCGAACCAAACTAAAAAAATTTAATTTTTTCAATATAATTTTTTTTTGTGCACTCATCCGACCATAAATGGAATACCATCCCTATAAAGTCCAGCATGGAAAGCTTGTGGCATGAACATGTAAATGGCCTATAATACGAGGGCCTAATGTGAAAAAATAACTTTTAAAAAAAATGGTAGAGATTAAGAATGATACTTTAGATTTACAATTTCCTTGGGTTGGGGGAGTGCCGTGCCGACGTGCCGTGTGGGTTCGTGTCTCCTACTGGGAGAAGACGACGGAATCTGTGGCGGGCGGCGGACTCCATCTCCACGCATCCCCTCTTCTGGTGGGCACTCAACGGCGACAAGTTTGACCAAGAGGCCCTCAACAACCCCTAGCTTGGGATTCATCACCTACCCTAAAAAGGCATTGTATACATAACACATCTAGGGTTTCATTTTTAGAGGGCCCAACAATCCTACCACCACTGAACAAGATTTTTGAAAATTTTTAACAGAAGCCAACATCTATATTTTCAGAAATTTTATAGAGGTTGAACTAAGAAATTTTATAGAGGTTGAACTAAGTTTTTTTTTTTCTAAAAAAAAAAATTAATTGGTAATTTCAAAATTTCAAAACTTAGAGGAGAGCCATAACTCCTTCAGACCCTTCCTTTGCCCCTCCACTTCTAAACAAGGCCGCTCACAATAAAAAAGTTTGATGTTGGAATCTCATGGTCTCTGTCATGTTTTTTGTGCATTATTTTGATAGGTTGTAACCGATGGCCAGTGGAACTTAAAATGACATATTTTGATCCACCCAAACCCTGATGCAAGTGGAAACATTAAAAGTATAAACGTATGCCCATATTTTATAAACAATGCAGAAAAAAGCCTACCTAATTCCTCTCTCTCTCTTTATATATATATACATATGTATGTATTAGGAGGGACTTCTTTAATCAAGTTCCGTTACATGCATAATGAACCATCCAAAAACTTAGGATGGGTTCCATGTTTGATGGTTAACACGGACAGAACTGGGGGTCGTTCTGCACTGGTTTGCAAGACCAGTACAGAACCTACTCATGGGCACCCTTTTTTATGGACTTAGAGCACTCCAAAGCGGCAAACGAGCCAACGGAGTGGGGTTAGGCGTTTCTTTGGAGTCTTGGAAGTTCCACCGTTTCACCAAAAGGGCATTTTTTTTCTTTTTATAAAAATTCATCATTTTAACTTACAGCATTGTCCTTTTAGGACGGCTTCTATTTTACTATCAAGAGTATTTTGTGCCACTTCTGGCCCCTAAGTTAGGAAGCTTTAACACATAACCTGTTCCGCCATAAACCTATTATATTTAAAATTTGGAAAATGATGTACTCGTGGAGAATTTGCATCCCTTATTGGAAAATTTATTAACTTTGGACTTAGAAAATTGCATCTCAACTGCTTGATGTAAAAATCTTGGCCATTTTCAAGATTCGCTCTTCATTTAGCCAACTCAATGTCCATTTTTTTTGTCATTATAACTTATGCTGTTTGTGCATTAGTATATGCTATTGTTCTTGTTGTGCCGTCTCTTCAACATCACTTCACTTAAATGCTAATACAAGTACATATTCAATTTTTTTAATCATTTACAGCTATACATATAGATATATATATATTCAATATTATTCCCCTCAAATGCTAAGACAAGTGTATATCCATTTTTTTAGTCATTTACTTATATATAGCGGCAATGTGCTGGCAAAGCCAACCAGGGACATGCACCAGGTCGAAGGTTCTCGAGTCTACCAATTACCTAAATCGCGAACGATTCGTGTTGTATCAAAGACTGTGTTGTCGGCCGATTGTGTCGGGCCCGGCCAAGGCAGTAAGAGGTTATGCTGCTTGGCCAACTTAGACATAAAAGACATGGGGGATTCAATCGGACGCCGAGTCAAGCAGAAAGCAATGCACGTGGACTCTACAGCACGGTGGTGCGACGACAAGGCGTGTAAATGCATCAAAGTTGGCGATCCCTTTGAAAGTGCAAGTCCGTTAATGAGGAATCAGTTGGGTTCCCCACGCATAGTGTTTGGTCGCACAAGTGGGTGCAGGTGCGTTAGGGGCAATTCCCCCAGTGGATGCATATGTTTCGTGCTACAACCGCGTAGAGTCACGCGGGGGCGAGTAAGTGAATACTCGTCGTCGAGTAGGACGATGGTCGACCGCCTTGCTTAATGACATATAGCCGTCAACTGGCTTTGGCTGGAGACTTCCTTACAAGGGAAGTCTACCCCTACCCAGATTTTGTTTGGTAGTAGATAGGCACTTGGAGGAATGACCAAGTTCTGACAGGGCCTAATGGCCACGGCTTGCCGATGGCCGACTATAGGATAAAACCTGGATGATGGTGTGCCGAGTGCGTAGCACTCCTCGTCTAGTTCACAGTTCCCGAATAATGATGAACGCTTCCACTAAAGCAAGATATGTCAGGCTGGCCGAAAGCTTTGGAGAATCCCTTCGGCGCTGCGCGAGCTAGAGACGACTTGAAAAAGTTGGCCCCTGACAGACATGATAATAAGTGAAACTTGTGGCTCCGATTTAGAAACAAGCATGTAAGCGCACCAAGAAACGGCGTGCTCCGTGTTTTAGTACAGTCCACAACGCTTTTCAACAGGTAGAAGAACCAAAAGGCGCCCGAAGTGAGTGACGTTACTTGTTCTCAACTATGGAGGAGGAACTTATCCCAAATGTATTTGCATAAATAATTCATGCAAATTGTACTAGAGAAATTAAATCGATGAATTTTATTTCAAACTTCAAAATATATGCATGCTATCTTCACGGTTCAAATATTTTCAAAACAAATTGAAGATGTAGGAATCGTTGAAAACCTGGCATTGAGTTGAATTTATGGTATCTGCGGATTCAGTTGGCAGATTACTGACGGACTGTATTCACTATAATTACGTCATGCCAAGAAAATTCAAAGGAAAACAATTTTAGATTTTAAGGGAATTATTTTGAAGAGTTTTGAATAAGAAAAGTACTTCGTTTTTAAATTGCATTCCTCTGTGTAATTGAATGCCCTGGCAGTTCAGTTGATATATAAGAGTGACGTGTGGATGTCAATGAATTGACAGGATGACTAACTCCAACACTAATGAGACAACCAATATTGTTGCAAGGTCGTTGTTGGGTCTGCTCAAGAAGAATGGCTTTCAAGCGATCTTTTGTCCATACATTTGCATCCCCAACTAAATCTGGTTGATCTTTCGTCGATATATTTGCATTTTTAAGGAGAATGTATCAGTTTCTTGCTTCAACCGCGGTTAAGATTGTCCATATGAACAGGGGTCAGCATATTGATAAGGAATTCCATCATATATTAAAAATTTTTAATTTCATTGATAAATTTAGACCCAAGAGGAAACCAGGATCTCCAAGGCTAGAAGCTATCTCTACCATCATCATTCTCCTCTTCCACCTTCAGAGTTGACATGTCAACTTCCTCCTCAGTGTTGTCATCCACACGTACGCCAGCTGGTAGAAACGTAAACTTTTCTCAGGTCTTGCTTTCAAGAATTGCATCCTTTGTCTCACTCTGTCTCTCTTCCGCTCCCAACAGAATGAAAGCGCACCTCACAACGGCCACCATCGCCGGAGAGTATAAAACCACGACGACGGGTTGGCCAGTCCAAATTGAACCACAGGGCAACAAGCAAACCAAGCATCCAGCAGAGACTCTTCCGTCGACGAGGACAACAATATGGAAGGAAGAAGTTGCAGTTTCTCACGTTTTCTCTGTTATGTTTTGTGTCTCGCCGCCTTCTGCGTAATTCCCTCCGAGTCTGCAGTGAAGCGTTATCAGTTTCACGTAAGTACCTACTCTCTAAACAAACGCCTCAGTAAATAGGAACCCCTTCAGTACTCCAACCACTTTCTCTGTGTCTATTTTTATCTTTCTTCCACTCGATCGTTGTGACTCACTTAAACTTGATCATGATTTTGAACGTACATAACTTACGAGAGAATGTTCAGGTTCAATTGAAGAACGTGAGCAGGATATGCCATGCGAAGCCCATCGTCACGGTGAACGGCAGGTTTCCAGGGCCTACCATGTATGCCAGGGAAGGCGACAGGGTCATCGTCAATGTTACCAACTACGCTCAATACAATCTCACCCTTCACTGGTATAATATATATATAAGACCCACCGCGGATGATCAACTGTTGCCGTGGTCTCTCTCTCCCTTTCTCTCAATCCTTTTTCTCTGTGCCTGAATGTGGTGTAATGGGATGGACAGGCATGGAGTGAAGCAGTTCCGGAATGGGTGGGCAGACGGACCAGCCTATATCACGCAGTGTCCGATCCTGACGGGGCGCAGCTACGTCTATGACTTCAACGTGACGGAGCAGAGAGGAACTCTCTGGTGGCATGCACACATCTTCTGGCTTAGAGCCACCGTCCACGGCGCCATCGTCATCTTGCCCAAGAAGGGCGTCCCATACCCTTTCCCTCGGCCTGCTGCCGAATTCAACATCGTTTTAGGTTCGTCCATACTTATATATCAACTCCCAACCTCATCTGATCGGCTACAATTTCATTCTTTTTCCAACTTCATCGCAGAAATACGATTGTTTCTCCAAAGTTTCATTAACTGTTCCTTTTCTCTCTCCCTCCCTCTGCAGGAGAATGGTGGCACAAGGATATTGAGGCGATGGAGAACCAAGCCAATCAACTGGGCATCCCGCCAAACTTGTCGGATGCGCATACCATCAATGGAAAGCCAGGACCGCTCTTCCCTTGCTCTGAAAAACGTATAACCTTATTAGTCTCAGCAATTCCTCACAAGCACATGCACACGAGACCAATGATGGTCTTACGTTACATTTCCAAGTATTAACTCACTACTCAACATACCTTCTCTCTTTGGCGCTTAATTTCTTAATTTAGACACATACACGATGGAGGTGGAGAGCAATAAGACGTACATGCTGAGGATCATCAATGCTGCGCTCAACGATGACCTCTTCTTCAACATCGCCGGCCACAACATGACGGTGGTGGAGATCGACGCCGCCTACTGCAAGCCCTTCACTACCCACGCCTTGCTCCTCACGCCAGGTCAGACCACCAACGTTCTCGTTCACGCCGCTCAGGCCCCCGGCAGGTACTTCATGGCTGCAAAGCCTTTCCAGGACGCCGCCATCCCCTTCGACAACAGGACCGCCACAGGCATCCTTCAGTACAAGGGCGTCCTCACCACCATCACGCCCATCATGCCGCCGCTCCTTGCTAAGAACGACACCAACTTTGTAAAGAGCTTCAACGATTGGCTCAGGAGCCTCAACTCTGCTCAGTACCCCGCCATCGTTCCTCTTCACATCGACCGCGACCTGCTCTTCACCGTCGGGTTGGGCAAGGACCCATGCCCGTCGTGCGTAAACGGGACGAGGTTCAGTGGATCAATAAACAACATCACGTTCTCACGGCCCACGGTGGCGCTACTTCAGGCGCACTATTACAGGATGGGGAGAGTTTTGAAGACGGATTTCCCCGACCGGCCGACTTCCACTTTCAATTTCACCGGCGCGCCCTCGGCGGCCAACCTTGGCACCAAGGTGGACACCAGATTGAGCTGGATCCCCTTCAACTCCACCGTCCAGTTGGTGCTCCAGGACACCAATCTCCTGGGCGTCGAGTCCCACCCTTTCCACCTCCATGGCTACAATTACTATGTCGTTGGAAGTGGAGTCGGCAACTTCGATCCAAACAAAGACCCAGCTAACTTCAACTTGGTTGATCCTCCCGAGCGCAACACAATCGCTATTCCTACGGCTGGATGGACTGCCATCAGGTTCAGAGCCAACAATCCAGGTATCAATCCATGAAATCAATCGAGCAAGCCGACAACCCACCATGAATCAGGCTAGCTAGATCTTTATTCACTACAAAAAAATTTTCCTTTTGGAACAACGTCATCTACTCCGTGCGTGGTTTATATTATATATATTTAGTGCAGACTAACGCCAGATATTTCTTTTAATTTGTTTCTCTTGTATATAAATATATATCAAATCATTTTCAGGCGTCTGGTTTATGCATTGTCACTTCGAAGTTCACACCTCGTGGGGGCTGACGATGGCGTTCTTAGTGGAGAATGGCAACCGTCCCGAAGATAGTGTTGTGCCACCTCCAAAGGATCTTCCTCTCTGCTAAGATTCTCCAAAGAGTAAGAAGAGTAGAAAGCACCCAATATCCATAGCAGATTGTGTTTTTGAAAGTTTGTTTCTTCGCTTTGGAACTAATTGTTGTTCTCCTGCCAAAACTTGCACGGAGGCATCGACAAGTGTGACCCTTGAGAACTGTATGGAACAATATAACTGCAATTCCATAGCTTATGCATTTTGCTATTTGTTTTGTAGGTCCAAAAGTGGGACCTGGATTGAAATAAAAAGAATTTGCAAGTACATATGTGTGCAGAGTGAATGTTTGTTCTATAAGTTATAGAAATATTGCAAACCGACCTTTAAAACAAGAGCGAAAAGGAAGACGTTCCTCCTTCTCGGGACCCAGATGGAAAAGGAAGCGAGATTAAATTGTGATTTAATTTCTTAACTGTGATTAATTGTGTTCACCCCTTAATTTTTCTCAGCAAAGGATTACGAGCGAATTTTTACTAATTTTTTTCCGCAAAAAATTGCGACCTAATTTTGACGAGAGAAAAGGATACAATGATAACCATTTAGATGGTACATCGGTCGACACTCATGAAACAATTAATACAATATAAAGCGTACTGTGTGCTCACTATGCTTATAAGTATATGAGTATCTACTTAATTGATAAATGGAATACATATATGCGCTTACTGTGGAAGTAGATATGTCAATGGATCAAACTGGAATTGAATACACTCTTTGGATGTTCACATATTTTGATTTGAATTTGGATTCACATACCAGGGAATAAAAATTTATACCATGTTAAACCGGAAATCTGAATTTATAATCTTAATCTGATCTGAATTCGATTTTTTTTTATTGACATCCAAATATGAATCGGACTTAAAAAGCAAATCCAAAATAGAACTTTCTAATCGTGTGGCCATTAGGATATGCATTGTCAACATGGAAACCACTGTGAAAAATCATACAATTGCTTTACTGATTTGTAGCTGTAAAGATCCAACGGTTAAGGCCGGCTTGATTTTGTTTTACGTATGAAACGGGGGTTGAATCTCTGTTCCTCAGTTTTTATAACTAGCACGACTTGATGGAAGCCAACAATACATGCCTCAAAACATCCATCCTGCATGCTGAAACTGCATTGTTGCCACTGCCGACAGACACACAACACAAACTTTAAGCAATAATCAGTTGTGCAGATCCAATAGTTGATCAGATAGGATCTGGCCAACAAAATCAAATCTGGTTCTTTGTCTTTAACGCAGATAAACACCATGATTCTAAATATGATATCCAAGTTGATATAACTACCAGTATCATAAATCCAATGATAGGATCAACTGCAACAACTAACAGTCTCCAGACCTGACGTCTATCTCATGAAGAAAATTTCACATATAAAAAAACTGAAACATCGTCAACAACATGTGAGGGCTGCACTAGACGACTTGTGAATAACTCACCCAATTTGGATTACGTTTGGAAGACTTCAGATCTTCATGCCATAGAAATCTGCTTGCAGCTCACAAATTCCATGACCATTGACAACAACAACAACTCAAACTTGACAAGTCTGCTACCTGCTCCATACTTTTTTTATGCTATCAAAAAGTGAATTAATTTGCATTATCAGAGGTCAAGCTTTAATTATAATTCGCCTTTTGCATTATGTTCAAACAAAGGTCTTTTATTTTAAAAAAATTCACAACCTTCTACCTTCTACAGTCAATATCTTGTGTAGTTGCATCCTCGACAAATGCTGCCAAAAACTAATTAACCGTTCTGATTTAAGCTACCTCAATTGCACTTTTATAACGCACGTAGTTGTGCATACTAATGGTCATATTTATGGGTGGTGCTCATATTTTACAAATTTTAAGTGCATTTATTAGGGCAAACACACAACTAGTTTGTAACTTAGTACTATTGTAGCTAGCTATCCATCTTGTGTTCTACTTAACTACACAATAATGTAGACGTTGTATGAGTTCTAAAATGGGTACGACTGAGGGCATGATGCCTTCTGTCTGTAATACAAGGTCAAGCGGCAACATATAGGCATATGTAAATAGATTGGATATATAAGATCACTGATCTGATATTGGTGTAGCTGCATTGCATCTGGTAAAAACGGAAAATCTGGATCTGATTACGAACAAGCTTTTGATTTGGTATGCAGTTTCTTAACTAAATTTGAATTTGGGTTCGGCACATAATTGAAATCGGTTTAAAAAAAAAAGATTTGGATTTGAACCTGGGGATCCAGTAAAGGCTGGTGCAGATCCGTATTCGAACCGTTTACATCCTTTGCATTACTCGTCACAATTTGATTTTTTTTATTCCCTTCGGAAGCCGATTTTCATTATTTTCTTTTTCTTTTTTTGGGATCAATTCGGTGGGTGAAAGGAACCATTTACCGGTGAAGGGCGGGGGATCGCGGCACCGTTACTCGGCGTTATTTTCCCGCAAACTCCAGGCCCCTGCTTCCCCTCCGCCTGTCGATCGTCTTTCTCCACAAGGAGGGAGCCAGGGAGACGAGCCCCTTGTTCCGCCATGGACGCGCATCATGCATCCCTGGGCCGTCGTACGGTACGCGCTTCTGCGTCTTATCTGATTCATCGTAATGCACCTGATCTCAGCGATTCTCTGTTCTTGGAGGTCTCGTTCGTGATCTTTTTCTTCATCTGATCTGGAATGATTTTTTCTTTTCTTCGTTGTTCTAATATAGTTGGAGGAGATTCGGCAGAAAAGGGCGGCGGATCGGCCTACTTCATCGAATCAGGCAGGTTCGCGACGACGCGTCCTTCAGTTTGCGTGCTTTTCTGTTTTGGATGTCTAGGGTTTTATTTGGGGCAGGTGATGGTCTTTTTATTTGCAGCTGATCTTTTGAAATTGCCTGACTGCGTGATTTTTTGTCGTCCACTCCTTTTCTTTGTTTCCTGGGTTTCGTTTTTAGGGTTGCATAGATCAGGCATTGGAAGTCAAGGGAGTTCTTCATCGAGCATTAATCAGAATTTGGAGGTACAGTTGCAGGCGTATGTGTCTAGTGCTCTTCTCTATCCATCACTTGGCAGTTCTATTTTCATATTCTACGCTTACATTTAAGGAAGTGATTTCACTAATAGTTCGTCATTCTCGAACTTGTTCATGCATTGTCGGCGAACGATTTTAAACTTTTTTCTGGTCACTCAAAAATCCAGGATTTATTCTACTTCATTCTTTCTCTTCATTATCTTCTTTTTTAGTTGCGTATCTCTCTCAGTAGACTAATGACTACATGATGTAATGCATCAATTGAATTTATAAGTTGATTAGAAACCAACCTTTTATTCGCTTTGTTCGTAAATCATTTGACATTCGAGTCCACAGTTTGGGAGAAACTGGTGTCACATCCTAAAGTGGCGACAACCATGTAATTTTATTGCGGAAAAGAAGATTCACTTATGTTAGTTATAATATAAAACTATGAACCTTGGTCCTCTTTTTTCTTCAGTTTGAAATTATTATTTGCAAACGTGTTTCCGGTACATGTTACAAGCAGTACCTTGTCCGTTTGTGTGACTGAGCTTTGTTTCAAATTGGACACAACATAGCCTGTGCTATATAATGTAGGATTTTGTTCCTGGAATTGGAATTCTCTACTTCATTTGGGTGTTATTTTCTTTGCAGAGGGATTCTCGTTCTTCCCCATTTTCTGTGCAAGATATTGAGAGGAAGATCAAGGATTTGGAAGAGGAAAATAAAAGATTGGCTTTGAAGGTCGGTTATAACATAACTTGATCAATTTTAAACAACGTATTCGTACTTGACAATTCTAAGGAAACCCAGAGAACTATACCGCTGAAGACCTAAAAAGGTTTCAGAATGGAAAAAGAGCCAGATTTGATCTGCAAATAGTGTTTTTGATTGGCTCTTCTTAAATGGCGTATTACTGTTTCCAGCTCGAAGTGAAGGAAATTGAGCATGATGCCTCACAAAACCAATTAAATGATTTGGTAAGTTCCAGTTATTAGATAATTGGTGACATAAAAGATGCAAATGGAGCTGCAGGGTATCCAACTGACTCTTTTTCCTTTTCTTCTTTTAAACACTCCTGGCTTTGTTTAAAGGTACACGGAGAATTGCCATCATTAAGGAAAGCTGTTAAGGATCTATCAATGGAAAAGAATGCTGCAATTGTAGCAAGGGTACAAGCTGACATGTCAATATTTGCCTAATTATTTATTTATGTTTGTGTTTTTTTCATTCTGTTAATCATTTCAGCATTTAGTGTAGGAGGATCTCCTGGCCCAACTTCGTGGGGTTAAAAAGCAGTTAAAAGAGGCAGAAGAGGAGCAATATAAGGTTAATTTGTTACAGTTTTAGACTTCATGTTAATATCCAGCTATTTAATTTTTCATTTTCCTAAATAAAATGAAGGGTTTTCACATTGAGCTTTTTCTTGTAACAGGCCGAAGAAGATGCTGCCGCATTGAGAGCTGAGATAAAATTAATGCAACAACAGCTAGAGAGGCAACAAGACGGGAGCATTTCTTCCATACCCATTAAAGTCGAGCAGATCCAAGCTATGGAACATGAAGTCGCCAGGCTTAAACTAGAATTGCAGGTTCAATTTTTGTTTATTCCTTCTTTCTGCGTAATGGATAAGATGTTCTACAAATCAATACTTCCTTTTTTTGCTGTCTGATTGTGCAGCAAGAATCACTGCTGAGGCATCAGGAACAACAAATGCTGACAGAGGAGCAGCTTAAAGTTGCAACTCTTACAAAAGAAAAACAAAATCTAGAGGAGAAAATGTCTGATTTATCCAAGAAAGTTTTAGGTACATATTCGTAAGTTTCTGAACTTGTGTTTTCTGGACTTGTGCTCACAAGTCGGGGCGACTATCTGTTGGAGTTCTCTGGTGTGGCCTTGTCTATTTGGCTAGGTTTTCATCAAATTTAACGGTGGCTCAAGGGATTCATATGAGATGTTGCTTCTCTTCATGGGATTCTGTATGCCTCCAATTCTAAATGTATGAAGTTGGAAAAGATTTTGACTTTTTGGGAGGTTGATGTGATTACTGATTCATTAGGTGGCCAGTCCAGAATGAAAGTTCTTTCCTCAACAGATTTTTTTAAGCCATTTGCTTCTCGTCCATGTTTCACCAAGAGACTACTGAGGTGTGAATTTGACTAGGATGCCAAGAAGAACCCTTCTAAGTTCTAAGTCTTACACTGTGATGCTTTTGTACTGGTTTCATTTTTCTAATTTGTACCCTTTTATTAATCTTTTTCAGTGTAGACATCTTATCATCTGACGTTATAATTCTAGAGTGTGTTGAAAGTTGTAAGAACAATGATGCTTACATCCTTGAATTCATAAGATAGTGATCTGGTGGTCTCAGCACTTTGTTCAGATGAACAAGCTGTCACATTTTGGTCTAAGATATCCATGCTTATTTGAATTGGACACTGGAAGCATTAATTAGAATGCTATAATACATTTTATGAGATGTGAGCCCATTTCTTCCATGGTTTGTCCTCCTTAGTTCTGTTACTGTCTTTGAGTTGGCATGCTTGCTTTTATTTCTTATGGAATGGTGGTTTATATGGAAGTGATTGTATTTTGACAGATCAAGCTGCGGTAGAAGCTAGCAGGCATGCATTTTCAAAGGTAAAAATATGATGTTTGTCTTCTCATCAGTTTGCTATTCAACTTTTCATCTGTATGGGAGCAGTATTTTGTCTTATTGTATCATATTAGCTGCTCTTCTGTTATAAGTTTGTGGTTCAACTGACCTCCCGGACAAACAGCCAGGTGGACCTGGCTTTAGACACCCTTCTTTTTTTTGCACTCTCACTCTCTCTTTCTCTGATGCACAGGCACACCAAAAGGAAACAGAACTAGAAGACATCTTGTGTTTGTGAATGATCTGTGACATTTTCTATATATGTGACAGGATGAAAAGATAAAGCTTGAGAACCAATTGCATGAGCTAGCTGTGATGGTTGAAAGGTTAGAGACTGGTCGTCAGAAGCTTTTGGTGGAGGTTGTGTTCATCCCATTCATCTTTGTTCTGACAGTAATATTTTTGCAATAATGGGCTTGCAGACCTTTTCGTATAACTGAATTTATGCTTTGCAGATTGATTCACAATCTTCAGAAATTGAGACGCTGTTTGAGGAAAACACAGACTTGTCAACTTCATACAAGGACGCAATGCTTGTTGCTGCTCAGTGGGAAAATCAGGTATGTTGCCTATATATCAAAATATGCTCATGCCTTGCTAGTTGCTACCATATGCTCATTGAAAGTATGCATCATTTTTGTGCCAGATGATCTTACTGCACCCCATCTTCTTATTAGTTATTTGTAGGAGTTAAGGTTTATTTGCGTATATTTGCAAGAATCTGGTAATGTTGCATCGTGAAGGCTTCTATAGATATTCCAGTACTTTCAGATATTGCTATATTGAAACATATTACTGTTTTCTTGTCATAAATTCGATTTTGTCTTTTATCTTAGAAGAGAACTTTGGTAATTTGAAAGTGTTCAAAATTTTGTGGAACAAAAAAAAAATGTGAACTTTAATTATCCTGAAAAGAGTACCATATGATATTAATGGAAGTAGTAATGGTCACTCCTAGTCCAAATCTTTTTTGGGCTTAGATCCTATTTCTACAATGGCAACAAGGCTTCCGGTGTCCTATGGTGTCATATGAAATACATAAAGCTTGTAAGTTTATTTGGTTTGCAATGTCAAAAGATTGACAAGGATAGATGGTCTCCTATCCCAAATACTCCTCTATTTTGCTCAAAATGGGTTCATTAGATGTTCATGGAGCTCAAGGTTATTTGGCCAATTTGATTAATTGTTTAGCTTAAATCCAAGTTGAAGACCCGTTTCATCTGGTTTTGTAGTAGGGATTAGTGGCTATTGGCCTGCTTGATGTAATGTGCAGATTGTGGGCTGACCTCCAAACCCATTGTGATAACTTCAACTCACATTTAGCAGGTCCAGGTATCATGCATATTTCCACACACCCAACTTTTGAAACCGCTTGGATGTGGAAATATATGAATCTAAATGAGACATGGTTTGAGGAAATTATGGTCTTTCATGTTATGCTTAAAATTTGGGAAAAACCATAAGCCCCGGGTTTGCAAGATCAGGTACATACAAAATGATTTTCTGGCTTCACATAACTTGAAGTTATTGTTGCATTTTTCTTTATGTTGTCGAAGAGTATTTCATAATTGTGGTGACACAATTTTG
Source organism: Nymphaea thermarum (assembly GCA_011799765.1). Classification (NCBI taxonomy): domain Eukaryota; kingdom Viridiplantae; phylum Streptophyta; class Magnoliopsida; order Nymphaeales; family Nymphaeaceae; genus Nymphaea; species Nymphaea thermarum. Next base: position 56,304 of record JAANDH010000202.1, on the reverse strand, counting down.
TAAGTTTGCATTTTAGATGCATATTCATGACAATCTCTGTGCTTTATGGTTTCCCAAACCCTTTGTAGCATGTGCAAGCAGGTGTCTATGTTGTGCTCAACGTGTTAGTTTTAGAATGTGTTCTTTTACGACTCCTGCTTATCATCACCAACCCCTTCATCTTGCGACAATTAGGAAGATGAATCTTAAAGTTTTAAGGCCAGATTTTAGTTCATAATCATTATAACAATTCTTCTACAGGTAAAAGAGTGTCTAAAGCAGAATGAAGAACTCCGAGAGACGCTTAGTAATTTGAGAACAGAGCAGGCCAAGGCGTCACATTTCAAGAATGCAGATGGAGGGTCGTCCATAGAAGGGTACAGTAGAAGTTTATCTGGTGATGTGCAAGGGTTGGAGAATGTTGCTCTCAAGGTTGTTTTTTAATATTTCTTTTGGTTTCAAATAACGTGGGATACTGCCGAGTTGTTGAACTTGTTAATTCTGGAGGTGCACTCTTATAATGCTGTGTCATTATCCATGTTAAATCCCCAGGCCCTTCGCCCTTGCCCCTCAGAAAAGTTTCCTTACTATGTTGCCGTTCTGGCATAATGATGTACGACGAGTGTTGGTTTGTGGGTTTCCTGAACGTTTAAGCTTTAGGCCAATCCACATGCCCTGATGTTTGAACCCTCACTGTCTAGCCCATTCCTCTGTTATGAACCAATAAGCCTTAATTTACGAGGCCTTGTAGCTGCATCCACTAAACTTGAGTCGGAGTTGATTGATATGCATTTCTTTCTACTAGGAGGAGTTGGCAAAAGAACAGACTAAAGCTGAGGCATTAGCTGCAGAGGTGATGCGGCTTTCAGCGGATCTGAAACGCATAACACAAGCATATGATGGCCTTATACGATTGTAAGTTTGACTACCTGTCTTGCTTCTCTGTAGTGTTGGCAGCACAACTAATGATCCAACGACATGCTTTGCAGTTATAAGCCCATACTGCGGAACATCGAGAATAGTCTAACCAAGATGAAGCGAGATACTCCCACAGCAGTCTGATGATACCATGTATTTGTTCTGCTGGATTTTGTGGTTTTCCTTAGATGATGCTTGGAGTGAACCTTGTGAACTCAGCGACGACCCTCCCTTGATTTTCTGAGGGCTGAAAATCCAATTGCTTGGCATCAAGGTTGATGGATGAACTGAAAATCGAAGATATCCAATTCCTAAGGTTTAGGTATTCGATGGAAATTCTCGGATTGAACAAGGTGAGCACATCCTACACGCCAGAAAGCGGTGACTCGTTTATAAATGCCTGGAATTTTGTAATTCTTTGGTTGGAATAGTTGGGTCTAAGATCTTTTATTATTTTTATTGATTTATGCTACTATGTTGTATCAAGTTCCAATGAAAAGCCTTGAAGGGGTTTACTATGTTGTTTGAAGTTAATCCTTGGATTCTGTAATATGTTGTCCTCCCCTAATGGATATATGAGCGTTTGGCATATAAAATATATGTTATTTATAAACCACCTAGCAAAAAGTGCCTTTTCTACGTTCCGCAACTGGACACGCATTGGCGTGCCTTTTTTTTTTTGTTTTCTTTTCATCTCAGCCATATCCGATCTCACACAAATGTTCCTGGACAAATAAAGTTAAAATAGGAGTAACGGGAATTAACTCGTGGATTAGTTTTTTCTTTTCAAAAGTCAAGTGGCACATGTAGTATGGAGAAGTCCCTCGTCCAAGCAGTAAGATCTGATTAACACCAACTATGGAACACATTTCCTAATCGCGCAGCCTTCGGGCGTATCTGACGACATGGCGCCTCCGCCACAGTTGGTACATCACTGTGTGGAATGCATCGTACGGCTGGGGAATGAAGTTCCACCGGAAATGGACGCTCGCTTGTCTCCCAAGATCCCTCATGGTTTTGTATGAATCCAAATGTGTGTCTTCCAGTACACGCATCAGTCTGTTGGCACCACCGTCCATGGCTACCGCTAGCGCTAGCTCCCGCCATCTCAGGACGTCTGCAAAAGGGAGGTCGAGGATCGGACGGCTGCAAATGAATACGGGTACACAGCCGTGCCTCATAGCTGACCAGATGTCCAAATCTCGCCGCCCGGCGCCGTGAAAAAAGAGGCAGAATCTGCTGGACGAAAGCCTGTGAGAATATGTTGCAGGGTCCGACGGCCGAGATTCGATCACGAAATCCGTGAGCGATTCCAATTCCTTCAGGTAAGAGGCGAGCTCATCGTCGCTGTCTTCCGTCGATCGGGCGTAGTACGCCAGGACCTTCTCTGCCATGCCGTCGACCTCCATGTCTGAAAGTCCTTCGTCTAGAGGGGGGAGCGTCACGTCCTTGTGAGGAACGAACAAGTTCTGAGGCGCGTTCTTTACAGGGAAACACGAGATTTGTACGGAATTCTTCTTCAACTCAACGAGATTCCGATCGGAGTCGACACCAACCCCGTCGCATGAGAGGAAGAAGTGATCAGCTCCCAGGGTCCGGTTCCAGAATGGGAAAACCGCTCGGAGATTTCTAATGTACCTGGATGCGCCTTTCCTGTCGACGGAGGGATCTAAGGGAGGGAGCAGAGGGACGAAGAAGAGGTGGGCTTCCTCGGGGTCATCCGTGGTGAAACCGCTAGCCATTAGGGTTTTGAGGAAGAATGAAGTAACGGACGTGGACAGGACACCGGATGCATTCATGTCGAGTTTGAAGCCGTAGGTGTAGATTCTGAGATCCCGCAGCATCTGGAGGTAGTCGGGATGGAACATCCTGGGCGAAAGGTAAGGGGAAGAGTTATTCGAGAGGGACAGATGCGATTCAGCTAGTGGGAGAAGGAAAGGCCATAGGAGGAGGAAAGAGGGGAGGCGGTGCCCCATTCTGAAAATGTCACCCCAAGGGGCTGGAAATGAAATGTAACGACGACTTTCTACATGATATTCAATGTAAGCATGAATTTATTATCTACCCATCATTCTGGAAACTGAGGCTTAAATACAAATTGATGCTTAGCCTCCTTTTCTGAAAGTTTTAGCTTCCTCTGAAAGAGACATACGTACGTAGTGAGTCTTACTGACTCAGTGAGCATAATACAGTTGGATCATATCGATCGAAAGTAAGCACATGATACCAACTATCAAGAGATAACACAAGGTAAACATGCAATCCATTCTCTTAGGTAGCGTTTGATAAACAGAGATTCTACTGCAGGAAAGATTATTCAAATTTAAAAAAGAATTATTATTTTTTACCGTTGAAGCTCAAAATGGAATAATGTTTCTAGAAATATTATTCCAGTTGAGAGCCGGAATAATATTTTCGATTCTTTTTTTTTTACAGTTGGGGAGGAAGAAGGGACGGGGAGGGAGGAGGAAGAAAGGGAAGAAGGGAAAGAGGGAAGAGGAAGAAGGGAATGAGGAAGGAGGGAGGAGGAAGAAAGGGAAGGAGGCTGAGCCGGAAGGAGGGATCGTGGAAGGAGGGAGGATGGAAGGAGGCGGAAGAAGGGAAGGAGGGAGGAGGGAAGGGGAAAAAGGCTTAGGCGGAAGAAAAGAAGGAGGAAGAAGGGAAGGAAGGAGGAGGAAAGGGGAAGGAGACACGGAAGAAGGGAAGGAAAGGGTAAGAGGGAGGAGGAAGAAGGGAAAGAGGAAGGAAGGAGGAGGAAAGGGAAGGAGGGAGGAGGAAGAAGGGAAAGAGGAAGGAAGTGGATGTGGAGGCGGAGGAAAAAGGGAAGGAAACGGAGGGTTTTCCCATTTTCAATCATTCTTCCCTCCCCCATCAAACTCAAAAACTTATTTCTAGAAAAATAATTCTAAACTAACAAACACAACTTAGTTTTGGAAGTCTTAAAAACCAATTCCAGAAATATGTTTCTGGAAACATCTTTCCAGAAACATGTTTCTGAAAACATCTTTCGAAACATATTTCTGGTCATCAAACACTATCTTAGAGTTAGAGTTAAGTTGACTGCTATTGAACTTTTGTTATAAGAATCAGCCGATTCAAATTGAAATGGACGCTCCGATCCAAAAGTGCTACATGTCATTGTTTTAGTGAAAAATAAAAAAAGGAAATGCGTCTCACTTTTATGGCTCTCTTTCACAAGTCTAATCACAAAGATGGTGCAAGTAAAATTCATATGATAAAGCAAGCATCTACAAGTCGTTTAATTTCTCGACTCATAAAATCCAGTCTATACCTTGAATTTCCATGATTCTTTCTGTTCTTTTTTTCGTCCATGTTTAAAGAGGGCGTAAAAATGACTAAAATGTTTGTAACCTTTAAGAAAATTTGGCACTTGTTCACATAGATTATTGACCATTCACTTGTTTCAGTTGTAGAGATGGAAACAACTGGTACGAGTAAAGCTACTAGATCCTATGTTATGGCTGTTACTCCCAGCAGGCTTTATTCGTTTACTGGTATGGGGTCTCTAGATGTAAGTATGAACTGAATAATGAACACAGCCTAATTTCAGCAGTGTTTTCACTTGCGCAAATGGTTTATTTTTTGGAAGCTCTCCATGTTTTTATTTGTGTCAACTGTTGTATGTAAAGATTATTGCTTCCTTTAAGTATTGGATCCATTGTGCTGCATGTTCTCAGACATGTCCAGCCAAACATGCTTGTTTTATTTTATTTTTTTCATGAAAACGTAAGTTTTTTGTTTTTACTTTGACTTTACTGTTGGCATGTTTGAAGGGATAATTTGAATTTCACTTCTCAATTTTTTTTTGCTTTTCAACTTAGATTCAGTTTATGTACCTATCATGAAACTATTTCAAGTGACTTGTAGCAATTGTTCGCAAAGGCTCTTCTTGGTCTTGCATGCATGTGTTCTGTTGGGATCTTCTTTATTGTTGCAATACAAGTAATGCTGTCCATGATGCATCGTCGCTTTCTATAACCTGTCGGACATTCAGTCAAGAGCAAGAAGAGAAGGAATATCAGCGGCATAGAATGCAACGAGGTCATATAACACACATCAGAGCTTCCTCTAGTTAAAAATGAAAACCTCATGAGGTACTAAACCTTGTCATGGTTCTGGTCCGTTAGTAAGAACACCTTTAAATTAACTGGTTTTCTGATCTAAGCTCCTTGGATTGAGCTGAGGTTTTAAAGACCACGTTCAAGATTCCTTTGTAAGTTAACTCTCTACATCTCTCGAACCTGTGATGGAAGGTCATCACCGAGAGCTCTCTCTCTCTCCCTGGTGACAGCCGATGATCGGCTGGGAGGAGGTATGATCTCTCTGTCTCGCGCTCTCTCTTTCTCTAAACCAGCCGGCTGAAACCTTCATCTCTTCTGGAAACGAGGGCTTCACGCCCTCTTGTTGCAAGGTAATCGGAGACAGGCAATCGACCGAGAACATTAACTCTTTTAAAAACTCGAGTTGCTTTATAATCTGCAAACAATGACGAAGTTGGAGCCCTCACAACTTTGGCTTCTTTTTTGGGGTACTAAAAACAACTCAAGTTATATTATTTGGGGTATATATTCTTTGAGAATTGACAGATATGTGTCCTATTGTGGCTGTCCAAGAAGATGAGATATGCCCAATCGAGTCCTTCCCATTACTTGATGAACTGAGCCTACGCGTTCGTGGACTCAAGCAGGCTCTTGGTGGCCCACTCACTATGGACCAGAAATAGTAGTCAATGTGTATGTATCTAGACCGAGCCAAACCATGCATGTCAGGCCGCCTTCTAGGCACTGTTTAACTGGTTAAAAGTGCCAACCGCGCCTACCCTCAGTTTGGACGGTGCGATTGTGGTCTTAAAATTTTTCAATGGCTGGATCCTGCATAGCAATCACTACAGCTTCCATAAATATTCCACATACAGGCACCAAACATATGGCCTCTAGTTGGCCTTGATCCTCGCATGCAATGATATGCTTACATAAATTTGAATGTAGGATCCAAAGGTTGATGAATGCTGCATCATCTTACGGCCTGCAAATTTGTTGGCTCTATGTCAGAATAATGTCTCCCTGCACCTACCCAAGTTCATGGTGTCACTAAATGTGGTTCCCTCTATTTCAGAATTATGTTGAGCCAAATAAATGATATGTAAAATTTTAATACAATATATTTCAGGTAGATTTTTTGAGAACTTCAAAGAAGATTACGACCTTCACACATGGGGTGCATCTCCTCTGATATGTAATAAACTACTCGAGGTTTACCTAACCCATTTCCCTTATCAACAAAAAGATAAAATCAAACAACACCCAAAGCGTGTATTATGTTTTTTAAAACATTTTGAGTTCTCCATATCCAAACAAAATTATACCCCAAACCCAAAGCGTTGTATGTCACTAAAGTCTAATTTAAGTTGACATCGACAGCATTTAGGTAATATCACAAGCAGTGGGAAAACAGGTTTGTCAGTCTATTGTTTTGAGTTTTCTCATGGTGCTGTCCTCATGTTGCTTAGTGGTGGGTTTCACTCACCTTAGTCGTCAGAATATTTAGATAATTTTTTATGTCCATGCCTATAGATTTTGATTTATGTGAAGTTAGATATTGATCTTGAACCAACCAAGTGACAGCTGCAAAAGAGTCCAATTCAAATTTTAAACTGATAAAGTTGCATATGCGATGTTCATAATTTGAATTGCCATAGAATATACTGCCAACTTTTGTTCCACTCACATTCACATGAATCCGCCCTTCCCTAGATGCATGCGTTCGCTGTGGACGCGGTCCCTTAACCATAGTTTTCTTTAGGTTAACCATGGTTCAGCCAGGAAAGCCCATAGTTAGTTTGAATATATTAAATTACTCACCTATTTGATATGGTGGCTGGTTTTCTTTACTCCCCCAAACGCTCATCAAGCATCGCAAATTCCCTTAGTTAAGTGATTTGCACGAAGGTGCTACATGTTGGCATAATTACGTTCAGCAACCCAGTTTTCTTGATAACCATTTCCCGAATAAGCTATTTCTATTACTTTTCCTTCATGTCGTGCGGTGAAAATGCTAGCTTTTCTTCTTTTGTTTGAGATTCATTTCTTTCCATTATTTCTTTCAAGAAGAAAACTCCTTGAAAAATATTCCATTACAACAGACTGCATGTTCTGAAAAGTAGTGTCATAAAGAAAGAAAAAAATTCCTGACAAGCATTGGTTAACCGTCCAAATTTAAAAGATCGGAAACGAATCTTTTTCTTTCACTTGGCAAGTGGCTTTGCAAAATCTTGAGTTTAAATTTTGTTATCTTTTGATATTGTGGGCGTCGTTCACTGAAAAAATATTAAAAAAGAGCCTTCTTCTTTCGAGCCTACAAACTGAATTTTTTTTATATATATTAGTATTTTCAATGACAAACGTAGAAATTCTCTTTTATTTTTTGCGACAGACGAGAACCGCGGTGACATGATATGCAAACACCTTTCCGTCACTCAAAGGAACCGGGAGTGTGGCTGGCGCCCGCAAACAATTTAGTATCCAAGGCAGGCACGTGCTACCGATATTTTCAAATAAAAATTTACAAATCTACGTAGAACCATAAAACTATGGGCACCAATCTATATTCTGGCTCACAAAAACTACACAAGAATATATTTTCACTGAAAAACAAAGAAAGGAATCCGTCTAAAGCAGCAAGCGGATATTTAATGTTTCACCAGTTTTGTGGGCTAATAGTTGATGCCTACATGAAACTATTTATATGATCCACAAAACTGACCTGCATATATATATATATATACTTAATGGGAATGTGAATCCTTTGTCATTTGAGCCATTGATTCTAAACAAATCACATAATGGAGATTAAGTTGAAAATATGAAAACAAATTTGTTCTTTCAAAAGATGTAAATACGCCTGACCTGAAGGAGGAAAGTATTCTCATTTAACGAAACTAGTTTTTTTTTTCTCTCTCGCCCTCTTTTGAATGGTATTTAGGTCTTTTATGCTTCTATTTGTTCAGTTATATATGTGATTTTATTTTATGGAATGAAGATGATAACATGATTTTCCCAAAGTCAATGTAATATCAAGATATCATGAGATGTCATCAAATATTGAAAATCCACCATGAAGAACGCAATAGTTTCTTTCTTCAAATTCGCTACGTCAAAAGGGTGTGTGTATGGCATCGTGATTGTTGGATTATTTTTACACCAAGGATGCGCTCAAGCAATCAACTTTTGACATCATTCAACTTCAAGCTCACTGGGAGCTCTTGTTAATAGTTGGTGTGGACTATGTTAACCAAGAAAAGAATCATCACTAATAGGATGTGCTCTTTTACCATACAATGCAAAGAAATATACATCTTCACGTAAAGAAAGTTTCATTTTTTATAAACAACACTAGTAAGATTTCACGTATCTATAATAAGCCCATTCTAGATTTATAGCACCTTAAATTTTGTATGTGGAGACACAATCAAGTCTAGATTAAAATCTTGAAGCATGCTCATGGAGCAATAGTTTTAGCGTATCATGAACGTGCTGCAATATTTGGAGCAGATCCATTTAATATGTCCAATGTGGTGGTATGAAGACGTGATATGATAAGCTGTTTATTTCATATGGGCGTTCAACGGGGCTAAATTTTTTAATAAATCAATAACACTTTGATTTATTTCTGAAATAATAAAAGCGATTATGTTTTAAAGTGTGACCTTTCCGGCCTACTCAGGTCAACTGACGCATTGTTGGATCCATATTCGCTAATATTATGAGGAAATTCTGGACCGAATCCTATCTAAATTACTGACAAGGTTAGAGTCTAAATGATTTCTACCCGATCTAATGCAAATCAGGTTCAGACTTCAGATCGGCGGCCGATCGTTTCCTTCCTCGGGTTTTGCTTACTGTTCCAGATAAAGGAGCTCGGATCCAAGGTTCTCTCTATCCAGATCCGAGCAGTTTTGTGAGGAAGGCGTCGTGTGAAAATAAACCAGCGGCCCTTGGGTGCTCGAAGGGTCGTCACAACGTGACTTTTAAAATAGAAAAAAAAAAAAACAGTTGTCCTTCAAATTAACGAGGGGCCGCCCTTCCTTGGTTTGTTTCTCCCAAGGGATCACGCTCAAACAACCATTATAAAATAAACGCGAGGGAGTTTTTAAAAGTTAAAAAGAGAAGAAACAGGTATGAACTTAACTCGCTAAATGCCTATAACACCCTTAATCAGCCCTTAATTTTACAACCCTCGTCATGTGGCCGCAGGGACGTGCTGATGTCGCACAAGTCCCATGGCGTGCGGACTTCGCACCATATATACGCTGAGGTTCGGAGTTCGGGCCCCAAGTAGGCGACATTGGGTGCATGGATCAGATCTTATGCAGTCTGTATCCAATTTCAAAGACCTAAATTTGATCTGAATCTTAGATCCATGTATGCCATACAGCGACAAAGTCTCTTTGATCAGAGTGCATGTCCTTCGATTGCAGTAAAGAATATATATGAGTTGTATATTCCACTACTTTATCATCCTAGTTTTTATTTCCATGTATAATTGGGTTTATGCGAGATTCAAGGAAGGCTTTTCCTGTTAAAAGTTTGAACGATTTCATCAGCATGACGTGATGATACTACGTGGAACTATAAGGGCCAAAAGTATTGTTGTTGGTGCATGTTCACCTAACTTGGATTGGGGTACATTTTAATATGCCCACCTCTTTGCTCACATCCAATTTCCTCCATACCTTTTACATAGACTTTGTCTCGCCTAAGCAGACACCGCCCTTGCTTACTCCCCTTTTTCCTTATAAATTGAGCTAAGCTCGATGTATTTGAATCTTAACGATCTGTCATATAGGTCCTAGATGCAAATAAATTTTTAAAGACACCCACCAAAAGAAGATCTTGGCTAAAATGATAATAATATCTCTCGTAGAGAATGGCTAACATTATCTTGTCCATAAAAATATCTTTTTGTTAACATTTTTTTTTTTAAATTAAGCACTCCTGTATTATTTGATAATTTTGAAATGACTTTTGGTGCGTACTGAATTCGAGGAATTTAATTGTAGCAACAAGTCTGCGTTGTGAAGATTTTAAACATTGAGGGAAGATGCTTTGACGATCACGAGCCGCCCGGCAGACTGAAACGCGTGGCCTCACGTCAAGGTAGATAGGCACGAGCGCACGCAGGTGGGCGCCGTCCAGTTTCCCTTACTGGACCGAAGGGGGCAGTTTTGTAATTTAAGAGGACGCGTTGAGAGCCCCCACCTTGGCCCGCAATTTAATATTAAAAAATAAAAAAGAGGGGAGCGAAGGAAAGCGAGAACGTGTACAAGGGCAGTGTTGAAAAAGCCAACGGCGAAGCGTGAGTGAGGAAAACACGAGTTGGTAAAAGTCTGACTCCTCAACAGCTTCGTTCGTTTCTTTGCTCTTAATCGAGGACACCAATTCGTCCTCTCATGGATTTCAGGGTAGGGATTTCGCCCTTCTTCTTCTTCTTCTTCTTCTTCTTCTTCTTCTTCTCGTGGTTCTGTAACTTTTGTTTGCAGATTGTGAAGTGGTTACTTGTTTTTCTTGGTTTCCGTTGATGGGCTCTTTCTCCTGGTTTTAGCTTTCTAGGAGTTGTAAGATTTTGGGTTCTCTTGTCGGATCCTGATTTTGGAGATGTTTGCTGGGTTTCAGGTCGACTAGAGTTGCGTTTGGTGAGGGGCAAAATACAAAATATGGGGTTTGTGCAGGACGGTGGATGGGTTATTGATTTCAGCATGGCGGGTGAAGGCCAGAATGGTGAATACCTCTGGCCTCCTCAGGTTGTTCGTGATCATCCCAATTCTAGGTAATGCTTGTTTTTTCTCTTTCTTTTTTTTTCTTTATTTCTTGATCTAATGTGATTTTCGTGTCTGTTTCCCTTGCCTCTTGCAGTTTTCTGCTTTGATGTCCAATGTTCATGACTGTGTTGGTTTTTGAGATGTTGTCTAGATGGACGTTGGGGTACTGGGATCTCATTTATTTTACTCATAGTTTTTATGATTTTGGTCTTCTTCGATGGGTGGGTTTGTTTTGATGGGAAGATACATTTCGAATAGTATTTTTTTTTTTCCCGAAGTTGTAGAGATATTTAATTGAATTTCTGTAATACCTTGATGTTTATATGATTTTTGTTGAAATTGTTTCAAATGTGCTTTTATATGTATATATTGTTTTATAAAGTTCCCGTAAATAATATAATTTTTTGCAAAATGCCTTTGATATTTATGACGGGCTTGAAGTTCATAATAAGCCTGTAGTATGTTATTCCATCTTTATGTGGTTTTTTTTTTGCTTCAGCTATTTGGTTTCCCCCCCTATTTTGAAGGTTTAGGAGTTTACATCCGATAGTGTTTCTTTTTAGAACTCGATCTACCAACTAAATTGACAGTCACCCCTTCTGAATCTTCTGATCCTTAAATAAACCATTTGGGAAACTGCATCATAGCGATCCGGATATGCGGTAAAAATATTGAAAGTAACTTGGTTTTGTTTCTTGATGTGGTTATGCCTCCACCTCTTGCTTTCTCAAATCAACATGCACTCAAAATCCGCCCCCAAAAAAATATGTAGCTAAGATGGTATAATCGTTTGTGCAACTTATGGAAAGCTATATCACGTCTTTTGCTTGCAGTGGAGTGGGCGTTGATAGGCCTTGCAAAGAAGTTTATCACAACGAAAGATCTTCATCGAAGAAGAGGTAAGAAACTTTATGTGCTTCCATTGAAAGTGTGCGTGCCTTTTCACAAGCTAATGCACATGTGGCCTTTTTGTGGTGCTTTAAGAAATGGATCTTTGGAAGGAACTGGCTTTGTGTTTGTGTCTATACAGAAATTAATGTGTGTGCAACCTTTTAAAGTGCTTTAAGAAATGGATGTCTAGTAACTAAGGAGCTGGCATACTTCGAACCCCATGATTTGTAGTTTCCATGATGGCTTGGTCATCCGAGTGGTACTCTAAAAGGATTTTTTCTCTTACACAGTAACTTTCTGTAATTGCAAATATATGATATTAGTTTCCTTAGATTTCAAGCAATGTTTTCCTTGGTGCTTAAAAGGTAAGATGCATACACATCTCACCAGCAAGCATAAACACAGAGTGAAGCTTCTTGCGTTGTACCATGTGGTCTCATGTCCAGTGCCCATATCAATGTGATAGGAGTTCACGATTTTGCTGGTTTGCATGTGTGAGATTATAATTCTTATTCTCTAACTGCCCTGTTGCAGGAGTCATGATGAGGTAGGCACTGAGCCTCGATCTAAAGCATGCCGTGAGAAGTTACGAAGGGACAGACTCAATGATCGGTCTGCTCTCTCTCTTTCTCTCCTCTCTCTCCTTCTGACAATTTTTTGTTATTGCAGATAATGCATTCTAACTAATTGAGTCCTATAATTTTTAGGTTCCTAGAGTTGTGCTCCGTGTTGGATCCAGGGGGCACTCCAAAGAGTGACAAGGTTGCCATTCTGAGTGATGCTGCTCGTGCTCTGAATCATCTACGAGCAGAGGCCCAGAAGCTGAATGATGCAAATGCGATACTTCGGGAGTCAATAATGAATCTCAAGGTAAATGTTCTGCATCTCTCTCTTTCTTTCTCTCTCTCTGTCTCTCTTTCTCTCTTTTTTTCTCTCTTTTGTGTGTGCGTGAATGAGTTAATCTTGGACACTTCCACAGGCTGAGAAAGTGGAGCTCAGGGAGGAGAAGGTGAGACTGAAGGCTGAGAAGGAACGGATAGAGCATGCTATCAAAAGCACAAGCATGCCATCTACTTTTGTTGCGCATCCTGCTTCTGCATACCATGCTGCTGCACTTGCTGAAAACACCAAAGCTGTTGTCTATCCTAACTACTCTCCGGTGGCAATGTGGCAGTGGATCCCCCCAGCTGTGCTGGATACCTCCCATGATCATGTCCTCAGGCCTCCTGTTGCTTAGGTCTTGTTCTTCTGCATTCCTGCTCTGTTTTATCTAGCAGACATCTGCTGATGTTTGTTTTGTAGCAGTCCTGTTATTCTACTAGAATTAAATGTCAGGCTCAACACTTAAGTTTGTGTTGGGCCTTGATGTCTTGAAGGGGAGAAGTTTATATCTTAGGGGGAAGAGGAGAGAGCGTCTTCCAACCTTCCAAAAGGAGGGAACAAAAGTGCTTTGTGTAGAACAAGATGGAAAGATTTGGGTTTTATATGTAAAGGAAAATTGTGTCTTACTGGTGTGTGTGCCTGGGCAAAAGCTTTACAAATTTGATATCTTTTTTGTCCTTTTTCAGGCCTTCACAGAATTGATTTGTTGTTTGGAGATGCCAATGGTGACATTCTTGTCCAATAAAGCTGATTTGGCGTCAAGTTTCAAGAAAACACATGCCTTTCTTGTGGAGTCTTTTTTGCGAAATTCAGAAAAGGAAGAAAGATAAAAGAGAAGGAAAAAGTCATTCATGTATGATGGTAAATGTTGTATGTTTATTTTCACACGGGCTGAGGGATGTACTTATTGAAAGATTATGTGAGGCAGTCTTTTCTTTTAGTTATTTTGAAACACATGCCATTCTCTTATGCATTTTCACCTGCACGGTAAAAGAGTTTAACTATTGTATGACATGCGCCATAGTATGCTTGCATTGTCATAAGGTGGTAAAGTATTTCACCGTCATGGGTGAAAGAGCATAAAAGGCAAGTCACCCCTGGTTAAAACCACTGAAAATGTGTGTGCGCTGGGTAAAGCTAAAGAGGGAGATTCTTTGGGAAATTTGAAGAAGCACATGAACAATTAGCGATGCACAACAAGGCACTTAATATTTTCATACGGGACTTAAGTTATGCCATTAATGTAAAGCAACCGTTTTTGCGTTTTCCCTTTGAATTATGACTAAATTAAGCATGGTTACGGCCCGAATATTTTTTATGTGTTCAGCGAAAGGTAAAATCATAACCTTTTGCTGAAGTTTCAACATCTCTTTTTTGTGGGTTCTACGGACCGAGTATTTTTGGTTTCACTTTGAGCTCTGTCGTCAAATTGGGGAACACATGAACCGATTCCCGGATTCAGATATAATATTTAAGCCAAGGACATGATTACGGTTCTTGGTTCAATCCGTGAACAGCATAAACAAAGCAATAAATAATATCTAGGGACATGGTTACGGTTCTTGAGATCCGGCATCCAATAGGGATACACATTTGAAAAGATTCCAATGGATTCAATATAACATTCAAATCTAGAGATGTGTTTACGGTGCTCGAGTCCGGTTTGGAAAACCAAACTTGCTTATTGTTTAATGCTACATAAATAATAAAGTTGATTTATCATCAAATGAAGACTTCTTTGGGATCAGTTTCTTTTAGAAGTGATTTTAGAAGTACTCAAAAGTTTGTGAATTATCAAAATAGTGCCAAGCACAGAAATCTCTGGAAAATGTGCCTGTCAAGTTAGCACGCAAATAAATAAAACAATAAAACTAAGATTTTATGACATCGTTGTCTGGGTGGTGTAGTTGGTTATCACGCTAGTCTCACACACTAGAGGTCCCCGGTTCGAACCCGGGCTCAGACATTGTTCTTTTATATCTTGTTTGTGTATTTGCTCCAGATATTTCATGGGCCGGCACCGTACATTTTACCTGGTCCAGAACACTTTTATTGGGTCAAATATCCTGAGAAAACTTTAAAGTTCAACCGAAGTTTTTAAACTTGCTGAATGAACCACAAGATCGTTACTGACTGCCACGCAAGTGTTTCTAGTTTACATCGTTTCAACGTGTTCCGTACGATTCATTCCGAACTATGAGAGCGAAGATCCACTCCTGAAGGGATGTGATGTAAACAATATTTTTAATGGAACATCGAATGCAGGCCATCACTAAATTCTTTCAACGCAAACATACTTTTCAAATCAAAAACTTGATTTTTTCTTTTTCAATTTGAAGGTCATAATTTTAATCCTCCAACCACGTGGATGGAGCTTCAATCATAAAATGTCGATGTTATGTCATCTTTTTGTCTAGCCAAATTATTCCAAGATTGATTACATAAGATTATCAGCACATAATTGCACCAACCCTAGTCTTGAAATAAAGGAAGCCTTTTAAAAAGCAACACCAGCTTGACACTGGCTCCTTTAGATCATTTTTTTATGAACTTGACCATGACCTGACTGCCCAAAAATGGGCCAGAGTACCGTATCATATGCTCAGTGCGTTAGACTCGTTTAGCTGCCGAAGCCAGGATCTAAAGGCTAATAGGCATGCCACATGCATGGAGCTTCCTGAAAGAGCCGTTTCAGATCCACTGCCAGTTTGCAGCAAGTAGAGGCAGTTTCTGCCCCTCAGAATCAGTCACCCGCACATCACCTGAATAATGACTCTCACGGGCATCACTCCCTTAATGAAAGCCTTTGAGCAGAATAAACTGGGCGGTGGAGGGTCCACGACTTTGGCTCTGGTGATACTCTCGATTGTGCATTCATCTTGCATGCGAGCACTCACACACACATATATGCACAAATTTTAGCCCAAGCGAAGCCAGAAAGAGAATATGGGGTAGGAATGTGAACGCCTCAACTCTCCAGGAATACAAAAGTGGGAACAATGTTAAAAGGCTTTACACATTGAATAACAAACCCTTTCTATATCATCCCGCTTTGGGTTCTTGGAGACATCGGATCTCAATTGCCAGTTCGCATACAAAATGGGAATTGTCAAAATTTTTCGTCCTCCACAGAGGATTAAAACATGAACATCTTCATGTACCAAAACTACGGTCGCCAGCATCTCCAAGTCCAGGAACAATGAACCTGAAACAGATGATTTTGCTTGAAGCAAGCTAAAAACAAGATGGACTTGAATGCAAATGTATTTTTGAGGCACCAAGGAAAAGAGATAGTACCCTTGTTCGTCAACAGTTGGATCAATTATTGCCGTGTACACGTGAAGCCTGAAAAACAAAAGATCGCAATGTGTAGACTGTGCTTCAACATTTTGAAAGTATATTTAGAGCTATAATATTATATGCTTACCCAGGAAAATTTTCGCTAAGCTTCTGAAGTGCAGGAGGGGCAGCCACTGCTGAAACCTGCATACGTGATTCATATTATTCCATCTCAGGGAGAGAATGAACATGTTTTTGAATCTTGCAATATTGTCACGAGTCATGAGCATAGCCTTCACGGCTAACTGAGCAAAATGGGACCCTTTGGGACTCCCAACAGGTATTTACAGTTTCCTGAAGTCATTTAGGGACTCCTCACGTCAATGGCACATGTAGGCCCTGGGAGAAGGACTGTAAGCCCCAAGGGCTCCAAGACATGAGTGTGCCACAGCTATCACCTTGCTATCAAGGAACTGGAAGCTTTTATTCTAAAGATTTAGCCAATTCATGAAATTAAAATCATCCGTACTCACCACTTTAATCTGTTTATGATCTACACCACGTTCCTTCACCAGATTGATTGCTGCAACAATGGTGCCACCTGAAATGAAGTTTTTGAAGGAGATGCAAGAGGTAAGCTAGGCATAATCACCTTGAGTGATTGCTACTAGAAAGTTAGAAACAACCGACCAAATGAACATGTTCACGGGCTCCTAGAGTAGTTCACTGAAGGTTAACCCTGTTGATCCAAGTGCCCACAATTTATCAGTATTCCCCTTAGGGACAACTTTCAATGGCATTAGTGCTTAAGCACGACCGGGGTGTGGGGCGACTACTTCATACAGAACCCATACGTATGGGGCTGACATGCACTGGGACTACATGATTGCTTCATCTGATGAGCTTCATGGCTGATTATTATCTACAGCTGCCACAATCTCAAAATCTAAGGGAACAGCAGAATAGTTGAAAACAAACCATGACACTTGAGTTTTCCTTATTCAGTCAACAGTATCTAGCAACTCCTACATGTAGCTTCCTTTGGGGAGGTTCTCATGTCCATTCTCTTTCCAGTGACAAAGTAACAGAGTTTAATTAACATTTAACAACACTTCCTGAAACTTGCTTAAGAAGAAAGCAAGATAATAAATATTATTTTTATCTTTACCAGGAACACATTAAAGTTTTAGCAGTTTTGTTGACCATTCCAAACTAGACACCAAATCCTTGTAGCTCATGAAGCAGACTGCCTTTTACAATTTAGATATATGGACCTCTGTTTTTAAGAGATTGTAACTCCATGTTCCCTTGCATTAGCTAACTGTGGATTTGTTTACGTTGCCGTGTCAGTTATGTTAGTACCAGATTCTTGAAACTGATTTCCATCAGTGGAAGTTAATTGAACTTCAAATTTCTGTTACAGAAAATGGAAACCCTACTTTACTATGTGCATGACACACTATCTTTGTTGAGAGTAGTAATATACGAATGCCCACCAGCTGGCAACTAGCGCATTTATTTTTGACAAATAACTCAACATATGGTAACAATTCCTGGTAATTGTTAAATGAAAGATATCAATTTTTCAGTATACACTCTAAAGGGAGAAAAAGAATATGAAGCAAGTTTATATGAAAACAGAAAACCATTAACCTGTTGCAAGCATAGGATCTATGATAAACACACGAGAACCCTCGGGAAACTTTTTAGGCAGCCTGCATAGGAAAAGCATAATATCAGTCAGCTTTCAGGTAAAACAATCCCATGCTAGAAGAATTATAACAATTGCAGAATAGGCATGCCGTGACCCTATATTCGCACCTAGCAATGCTAAAAATGTAATTAACAGGGTACATGAAGCCACTGTCATTATACTAATGTGCCTATTTGTTTCACAAAATGATTACTGATAATGACTGACAATACTAGTTGTAAAAATGCATTAGATGTATCCGCCAGATAGATGTACCATCCCAAGTTCAGTAATACTACAGCATGAGAATAGCAAAACCACAGGATATAAGGAACTGAAAACTTTCACGGATTTGTGGTACTATCCCAGAGCTTGATCTGTTTTCTGTTCTGCAATATTGATGAACAGAATGCTTTTCAACAGTTTTGTGGGAAAATATTAGTCAGTCTGAACACATCAGCATTATTTAGAGAACTTTTGTCAAGTCCGCATAAGCCCAGAATAATGAAAGATTCTACAGGCAACAGCAGCTCCTAACTGAAATAAAAGATGAAATAACACACAAACAGCTGCTTTGATAAAAATTAACGAACTGAATGGACATGTAAAATTTGAAGTATTTTAGCTACTAAAAGGTTTATATGCTAGCATTGCTTCCACCCAAAAACTTGCCATTTTCCAATAACTTCTTGACCATGATTAGTATATTTAACATGACAAAAATCTACTCCACATGGTCTTAGTTCACAAACATGCAATGGTGTCCAAGTTACAAGGATGGAGGGGTTAACCAAGAAAAAAAGGAGTACCAATCCATACTTGTTCAAGTATACTTCCGGTTGAAGAGTCGCCTCATCTCTATATACTCCTGAACCAGATGAAATCAATAACATCGCAGCGAGACACACCAGAATAATTGCATAAACAAGCTGACAAAAACCCAATGGACAATGGAACACACATGCACCTATATGATGCATGTATTATACCTATATGATAAGTCTTTGTTGCAGGCAAGATTGATGAGGCATATTCTGCAAGAACAAGCCCAGCCCTTAAGATGGGGATCACCTGCCAAACTAAGATACGTCAGGAGTTCATACTCTAGCTATCAAACCAGGAAGTTTCTCCATTCTCGTGAAAACCAAAAAGAAAATCATAGGGATAACTTTGGGCTTTCTTTTCTTTCCTCTATAAAGGTTTTGGACAATGCTTCTTAGAAAAGGGTTCACATGAATGCAATTTTCTGGCCAGAGAAAAGGGAAAAATGGCAATCCAACTGAAACAAATATGAGTGAACCTTTTTCTAAAGAAATAAAAGGGGGAACAGAGTACAGGATATATGACAGAAGCATTTTTTCAAAAGGGGAGAAAAGGTAATATCCGGAACCTTTTCTCAAGAAATTTCAAGCTACTATTCCAGGAAATCCTTGAGAAAAGAAAATTACAGTAATTGGATCATAGATTTTTCATAACCAACCAAGATTGGCTCCCTTGGATCAATAAATTCAACAGACGCAATCCCCATTGGTGACTGAATTTCTCCACTTACAGTTGGCTGCATTGATACAGACAAGAAAAGCATTATACCACATATCTCTGCATATAGAAAGTATTAAGTACTAACTGCAGTCTTGCATATAGAGTGATCTGTGTGCCAAACGCACATGTAATACATTGAATCAACTTATCAAAGTACAAAATAAAGTGTCTTCAGCTAGACAATCAACAAATGGCAATAAGCATCCAGAGCTTCACCAAATTAGGATTATAATCAACAACTAGGTATGCAGATAAATTTAACTCTTGTGGAGACTACAATTGCTGACTCATAATTAAGTCTTGATATCATAGTGAAATGGTGAGATATGTTAAGAAGGATATGTGCTCATATGGTAACAATATTAGTAGCATCGATGCTATTACATTCAATTTACAGCTTTTGTCAAAAACTCCCATTTTTGAGTTATAAAGCATGACATATATGAGTGCAGCACAAAAAGAGTCCACGCATACAAAATCATTTAGATAATATTCAAAAAAATATTATTAAAATTAAATGTGTATTTAGTATGGAAGCACTATTATGAGGATGGATATACACCTTCAGGCCTCTTCAAGTACACAAAAACTTAAAGATTGCAGTAACATTACACACTGTTTTATAACCAACTTGTCAACACCATCAAAAGCAGAGAAATCTTCACTTCATTTCAAACGTAATAGGATATAAAACAAAAGCTGTTGAGTCATTCGCAGAGATCTACAATGTAGCTTCAGAATAAAATAATCATTACTTTAATCATCTATAAAACTTCAGGAAAGGACCATCTTTAACTCACCAACCAGTCCCTTGAAGCTTCATATAAAAGCAGCCTCCCCAGTTCTGCCATTGCGTTCCCTAGAATAAATAAAACCCAAAACGGGGTCTGTCAATAGAAGGAAAGACCTATGCAACGTGAAACGCCAGAAACAAACAACCTTTAGAAGGCCAAACTCAAAGAAGCCACATCATGCATTTTAAATGTACGAGTACTAGGGAATACGGAAAAATATCAGACACAAATAAAAATTTTATACACACAGACCGGCTATAGAAGAACCTCTTTTATTCTGTTTCATATTTCAAATAGATGCCCCATTATTTTCACGATAAAGGCCTACCACAGAATGACAAGAGACAACTGACTCATAGCTTCGAACAGTGACAACTTTCCATTTTCTCAACATGACATGGCCAATTAGATATCACACCCCCCTTCCATTTCACTATACTCATCAGGACAGGGTTTTTAGGACGTGAGAATCATGTGACGGAGACTGTTAGAGATGGGATTTGTGTTCCTAAGCAGAAGAGGTTCGAATCAAATTGTGCCGAAATCTTAAGAAGAGCGTCTGCCATCTCCAATCCAATTAATCACTCTTCAAGGATGAAGTAAGATCCCAGGAGTTTCTCCAAGCATGTTATCCAGGTGACTACAATCGATCGGTGTTGACTGAAGATGATTTAGTGCTACTAACGGTTATTGCCTTGATGACTATAATATATTTCTTCCAAACTCACCAAGCACGTCATCAAAGACTGAAAACGTCACACCGAACCACCAAGGTGATTGCATCTACAGCTAACTAACACTCCGTCTTTTGTACAGCACGAAAAGGCAAATTCGAGAGAAGAAAAAAATCTATAAGTAAGCGATCGAGGTCCAGAAGAAACTCACTGAAAATGGGGCAAGGAGTTTGCTCGTTCCGAAGCAAGGAAACCCAGTGCTTGATTAAGGGGTGCGGAGGAACAAACACCTGCAGAACTCCGCCGGAACCAGATCAAAATCAAGCTACACGAACATTCAAAACGAAAGATTGTGCTATCACGTATACCAGCATTCTACCGTCCATAGCTGGCTTCTTGTCCGTCGCAGACGACGACCTCACCGCGAGTTTCGCCCTCCGTCCGCAGCGTCCGCTGATAAACCGCAGCTCTGGATGAAACTGTTGACAACAGACTGAATTCTAAACGGAAGCATTGAAAACAAAAAGGACACTTCTTGGACTGCGCGTATACGTGTTTCTATTTTCGAGGAGTGACGGCTGGAAGAGCAGCGAGGCTATGGAGTATGGCCATTCTTTGCAATAATGGAAGAGAGAGAGTGAGTTAGTTTACCAAGCCCAAGCGCGGCATTGAGGGCGGGAGGTGGCGGACATCTCCTGTCTGGCGGCAGGCTATTGCCGAATGGCCGGCGGCGTGGAGACAGCCCAGCATGCCGCCGGGAAATGCGGATTCGGCGGCTGTGGCGGGAGATGAGGCTAAGGGGGGCAGCGTAAGCACGGTGAGAACACGGCGCCGGGACACCTAATCCAGCGGCTTCTCTCCCTGGCCGCAGTTGGGGCCCGCAGAGATAACGAGTAGATGGCGTCGGTCCAGAGCGAGGAATATGCGGGGCCCCCGCGTCATACGTTCCATCCAGACCGTCTGTTTTGCGGGCGAAAAGGCAGTACAGGGGCAAACGGGTAGTACAGTTGTACGGGCGAGATGCGATCGTGATTCATCTAGTGATGCAAACGAGACGGGTCCAGATACACCAAATCTGATCCAATCGGATCCGATTTAATCTCAGCCAGACTCTTGGGAATAGAATACCATTGTTGTTTTGAGTAAGAACGTCAACGATTGTGATAGAAACTAGAATGCAATTGCAGTGGTTCGAGACTCCGAATAATTGGTTATCCGACTCGGAGTTAGATTTGAATTCATGTCTGAAAGTTTGCATGCAGTCTTCTTAGGATGTTCTTTTTCAATCCGACTGGGACATGGATTTGCATGCAAAATTATGCCTGAACTTTTACATGCAGTCTTTGTAGGACGCCATTGGATCGAACTTCAATTTATGTTAAGTACTAATCGGACGTTAAATCCTTTAGTTTAAGCGTTGGCATAGTGGTGGGATGAGTGGCTGCTTGCTGGTAGATGAACACAACGCCTGTATGATCTGGTGGCATATATAATCGTATTCTGGTTTCAACAATCTCCCCACCTTTGTCTGTTGTTAATCCCCATGGCCATGGAAGGCTCCAGACAGCTCTGTCAGGCAACCCTCTCGGAGAGAAGAGGCCATTTGGCATCATCGCACCAACCATGCAAACATCTTCACGCTTCTCGACCACCATGCTTGCACACATCATTCTGCTCCAAGACTTTAGCAACCAAAGTTGAACAAGTTTCACCTGATTTGACGCCTTAAATGCCTCTTCAACACTCTGTGCCAAGCGACTCGACTCTTCCCGGAATCAGAAACCTCCACGCTCCAACTATTCAATCCACAGGGGCGTCGGATCGAACTCTATACGGCGGAAAAAGGAAGAAGAGCCCCTCTATGATAAAAAAAATGTTTGCCTTCTGTCAAAAGACAAAAAATACGCTTATGAAACTCCAAAATGGGAGAAAGAACCTTGAAACAAAAACGGAAATGCCCTCAAGGATTGGGTTTCATCCGCCGTTCATCGTATCCACCACGCACTAGATGATTGTTACTGCTGAACAATCAGTTCTGAGAATGAAGCTTATTTTCTCAGGCCATGTAGAATTAGCTTGTTGCTTGTTGGAGCCCAACTCTTTCACAAAACTAATTTCCAACATTTTTTTTTTTGTTTTCCCTTAAAAAATTTCTCTCGTTTTTAATTATTTCAACTAAAAGGGTTGGTAGACAGTCGGTCTTCTTTCAAGGTTCCAAATTATCAACCTCCCATGTATTACGAAAAGAGCACTCGGATGCAAATTGAAACATACATTTCCAAACACCAAAAACAAATCTAATGTCTTGAAGAAATGAAAGGAAGGGTAAGGAGTCTTCCGCTCTTTTGTTGAGCAGTAAGATAAAAATACTTCTCCTACTCAATAAATAAATTTCTAAACTAAGCATCAACGAACGAGGTCAGCCTTTGCGTATCAGCAATGGCAAATTTTAAAAATCACAATTTTTAAGTTGATTTCTCAACAATTTTACTTCTTTGGGATGTTCGTTCTCTCCACCTTTTGTATTTACAATCATAACCATGGAAAGATGAAATCGTAAGCTAGAATGACTAAAAAATGTATATATTCTGTAAAAAAAAAATCTCAAGATAATCCTTTTAAATATATCTTAATGGTTTCATTCATGAAAGTGCGGGTGTTTGTGAATTGTTTTATGAATTTAAGTTGTTATACATTATTCTCCGAAGCTTGTCAAGCTTTTACATTTATAATTCAAATGAATATTGATACCGAAAATATGGTGTTCATTCGCATCATAATCTCACTAAATTGGTTCACGATTCACAATACTTTTTTATCATGCTGAAACTCGAAACGCAAGTTAGGAAAGAAAGCATACTCTTCAACTAAATTGACCTCTAACCACTATGATGCTGACAATCTGTTGATCGCAATCAACAGACTGAGACAATTCTGTAGATGAGCGCGACTCAAAATAAGTTGAACATTGCAATCAATAGATTGAGACGATTATATGCATTGAGTCCCCAGGAGACAGAACCACATGAAAAGGATTTTAACACGTTTTGGACGATATGGCTCGAGCGAGATTATTGGCGATAATGGCCACAGGAGACGACAAGCGATTCTTCTCTTGCTTTGGACATGTGGTGCCTTCTTTATCGGGAGAAGGAACAATTCTGGAGATGGAGAATTTTCACTTGTTTCTTCAAACTAACTTGGAACGATTATGAAGAATTTTCACTTGTTTCTTCAAACTAACTTGAACGATTATGAAGAATTTTCACTTGTTTCTTCAAAATAACTTGGTCGATGTGGCTGATATTGTACATTTGGGATCTCGAAAAGGAGGTTCGTCCTTTGTAGTACTTTGTTTTTGATGAACGAGTAAATGAAAGTTGAATCATTGGAGGCTTTATCTCCATAGTTATACTATCACAAGTGAGTGTGTGTGTGTGTCTGCGTGCGTGCAGTTGCGTGGGTGAGTGTAATCTTCCAGATGTGAATTCAATTACATCAGCTTCCATTTAATAAAAAACGATAAAGAGTCCTAAGGGCGGAGAGAGGGGTAGCTTTTGCCTATAATGTAAAAATATATTATTAAGTTAATATTTGTTATTATAAAAGTATATTATAATATCGCTATAAAGAATATTATAAGTGTTACTTTTTTTTTTCCTTTTCACAAATAAAGATATAATAATAATAACACTATGAAATATATTATAATAACACTATAAATTATAGCTTTCGCCTGTAATTTAAAATATATTATAAGGTAAAAATTGTTATTGTGAAGTATATTATAAGATACCTATAAAGTGTATTATAAGTGTTACTTCTTGTTTTTTTTTTGCACTTAAAGTACTAATATATTGTAATAAAAATTATATAAGTGTTACTTTTTTATAAATAAATAAAAAGTAAAATATAGTACGTGTTATATTAAATATAATATTATAACAAATAAATATCATACATAACAATAGTATAACAACAGTATCAAATATATTATAAGTGCCACTTTTTTTTCTTTTCTCAAATAAAGGTATAATAATAATAACAGTACAAATTAGAATAATAATAACAACACTATATTTTATAATAACACTGTGAAATATATTATAATAACACTGTAAAATATATTATAATAACACTATAAATTATAGCATTCGCCTATTGTTATTATAAAGTATATTATAAGTGTTACTTCTTTCTTTTCGCCCCTCATGTACAACCACGTAATCCAATTTGATAAAGGGCAAAATACTACTCCAATTTTGAACAATATCTACGTCCCTATCAACAAGGGACAATTACAGTGTGAAAAATAAGAATGCTCTGCCACGTACCAGGCACTCACGGAAAGAAGGTCCTTCACGTTGTCGTCCGGTCCAACTGCGGCAGGCCACCGCGGGCTGCTCAGCCCATTGTCGGCTCCTCCTAATTTTCACACAACTGCAGGTAAGCAACAATAATTTCTTTTTTAATGGGCAACAAGGAAGGACCAACTGGACAGATATCTAATTACTTAGTTTATATGCCGAGAGGTGCACCCTGAGTTTCTCCAAGTCTAATCCTGACTGCCTGTTTCTCATTAATCCTTTTGCTGATGAACAAATGCAGAATATTTATGTAACAAAATCTAGTTAATCTTCCGGACAAGCTCTAGTTTTGGGGGTTAATTAGGAACAGCCTCTGAGATCAACTGTAGCTGATAGTGAGATCCCGCGCCTATGGCTCCACCTCCACGCTTTTGTTTTGGGCTGATTAAGAACAGCCTCTGATCATCTCTAGCTGACAGTGAAATCCGGCGCCTATGGCTCCACACATCTCTTCTCTTCATAAGTCAGAAGTGTTGAGGATGAAAGACGTCCAAAGTTACACGTACCCCTTGCTGCAAGAGCAAGGCCAGTAGGAAACGACTGCAATGGCCAATGGGCAGGCGAGTACTGGAGCAGGTTCACCATGCATCCAGATATAGCCAAATTGAATCTGACTACTGCATGCATACCCATCGCTGCTTTTTCTTTTCCAAATTGTTTAACTGCATTCTGTATTTTTCTTATTAAATTCTATTTGAAAAAGTTTTCAAGAAAAATCCCATCAACATCTCTCTCTCTCAACTTTTCGCGCTTAATTTCTACTGCAACACAATTAAACTGTATTTTCATCATAGTTCTCAAAATTTCCTCCTTTTCCTTCATTTCTCAGCCTTCTTGATTTCACCAACATCTCAAAACTTCTATTAGGACCTCAGGACTATCTTAGATGACCCAAAGCAAAAGGAAAGACTATCGGTTTGAAGCCAGTCCAGCACCTATGAGAGCGAGCGCCCTTTTCTGGTCAAGTTAAGAACCTTTATGGGTCAGTTGATAAATCTACTTCAAAGATTGGAGTAGATTTATAAAACATTATAACTAAGTGTATATAAATCAGATTCATGAAATTTATCCACCAAACAACCCGTTGGGAACCTGAGCTTAATTTTTCCAAAAGACTTCACTAGTTTACCTCATGGAATGAAATTTTAACCGGATTAAATCTTCGAATCAGTTGCGTTTATCATGGGTTACCTGGTTCACCTTGTCATGAGGAATTGTGGGAACTTTGTTGAAGAGAAAAGTAAACAGAAGGCCTCTGCTTTTGTTGATCGAAGTTGGCGGTTCGTACATAGAAGCTGGCGCCTTCCACGTACGCCTGATAATTGGGAAGGAATCCTTCCCTCGTCACCTGCTTTTCTGATCACCTGCCTTCAGATGCGGCGATGCGTGGAGATAAGTTTTTCTTGTTTTTATACTTTTTGTAATTTATTTCCGATTCTGTAACTGATTGGATGAATCATTTGCCTCACTATAACTCGAGAGAATAAGTTCAAGAATCTCACTCTTCTCCTCTCCTTTTTTCACTCGTATATTTTTTTTGCTCTTTTTTCTTTTAATTTTATTTTTCCTCTATAACCATTTTCTCCAAACTGAAATTGGTAGAGCAACAAGAAGGACTTGAAAATGAACAGATAAAGATAATATATAATGCACACACACACGCCATCTTAAATCTGTGAGGAGACTTCTGTCGTCTGGCCGCGCTTTCCCCTGCTTTTTTTGGATTATGAAAACAACGCCCGTGACATCTTTTTAACTTTTCTCGTAAGCAAGCAAGCAACAACTCTCGTGAGAACACCGTTTCTTTTTCTTCTGTACACGTGACGTCTGTAAAGGAACTCATTATCCTCTTAGAAATCAAAGAATCATGAAGGTTGGTGAATATTGTAACACGGTTCAGTGTTGCTACCATGTGAGTACTGGCATCAATTATTGTGAAAGCAAAGCAGAGGAATCTGTTGAATGCAATTAAGACAAATGAGAGTGATTATCACCGTGGGTCTCTCGTTGATTGCGGGCAATTGCCCACATCAATCAGCCTGTGCAAACCTTTGTTAAAGTTTGGACAACAGATCGGACTGGGTACTGTCAAAACAAACAAAACCTCAAAATCAGGTCCCAACCCTTTGCATCTCAAAATATTAAAATCATTAGTTAATGCCACGGCAACACTAAGCCCGGGTGTGGCCACGGCAGTGAGTCATCGTTATATATATATATATATATATATAACACAAAAAAAAACTTATATGGTAATGAACACTAACTTTAAAAAGCAGTATGAAAATTGAGTTAAGAAAATTAAAATAAAATTAAATAATTTGGATCAGCTTTGAGCTGAAAAATACCTATTGGAATTCAAGTAATTATTTTAAGCATAGTTACAAGCAGGGGCAGAGCCAGAATTTTTTTTAGGGTCGGGTCAAGACGATTCGCAAGTCGGGCCAGGGTCGGGCCAAGATGAGCGATGGGTCGGGCCAAACTAAAAAAAATTGATTTTTTTAATATAATTTTTTTTTTTTTGTGCTCACCCGAGTGCCCCTCCGCCCTTGGTTACAACAAGGGTACGAGTACGTGAACCTTATTGAACTATTCATATGATTTAGGTTGAAACAAAACAATGAAGTGAACCTTATTGAACTATTCATATGATTTAGGTTGAAACAAAACAATGAAGTTAATGAGACCTTATGAGTGTAAATTCAAAAACTACTTGGCGTTATGGTAAGGTCATGGCCGGACGTTTAACCAGATGGGCACAACTAGGCCCCATGGTTGCCATCCACTGGAGACATACCCATGTGCAGTAGCTACTTGAAAAAAAGACGAGGGAGTTGGTTTTCCTTGGCCCCTTGTAGGACAAAATGAGTAGGGAGAGAAGGAATCTAAGAGCCCGATGAACTAAAAAGATGAAAAATAAAGCACAAATGGTGGCAAGGACTAATATAATTTTTTTTTTTTAAAAAGCATAAATAATGTGGCAAGGAAAGATTCTAAAAAATCGCTGCATTGTAAAAAGAGATTCAAAGTGAATCGGTCAGTTAAGATGTCGATTTTTGCGAATCGGTAAATGATACTGGGAAAAGAAAACCATACAACAGATTGGGAAAAGATAAGCGAAAATCTCTCGGGTCGCCCTAAGGCCATAAAGTGGAAATCGCTTATTGGAGGTCGTGTTGCGGAAGGGAACAATCGACAACTTGTCCGAGTCATTATTCTTTCACCTCGTTGTCAGGCCTGCCAGTTTATTCACTACACATTTGAACTCTTCAGGGCAATTTCACCGACAGAACCTCACAAATCTCTTATTTATATATTAACAGCCCATAGTTATTTGTGTACATGTTGGTGCCAGTCTAATGTCTCGCCGCAAGAAATATAATGTTAATGGCTTTTGAGGATTTAGCGCAACTTGGTGGCAAAGCGATTCACATTTTAAAAGGTTTGAAGTTTAAATCTGGTAGTCACTCTCACGCTTTGAGGTGTTACTTTCTTGACAGAGAACGATAGCAAACACGATACATTAATTGAACGATGTATTATAGCTTCTTTAAGTAAATATTGAAAAAAGATGTATATAGCTCAAGCGGAACTTTACATAAATTTTCGGTTTAGACTCTGCTACTAAAATGAAAAAGAGTGGATGAACATGAACTATAGACCGGCTCGCACCAAGCATTCGATAGAAGATGAAATAGC
This sequence comes from Nymphaea thermarum, assembly GCA_011799765.1. Lineage (NCBI taxonomy): Eukaryota > Viridiplantae > Streptophyta > Magnoliopsida > Nymphaeales > Nymphaeaceae > Nymphaea > Nymphaea thermarum. Next base: position 27,748 of record JAANDH010000202.1, on the reverse strand, counting down.
AGCTGCATGTAACATGTGAGTGTGACGCGCAAGCCACTGGTCCAGAAAACCCGTTGCATGTGATCTGCCGTCCAAGGCATTTGATCAAGCAGTTGCATGACTGAACAAATGTGTGGACGAAAACGTCCACATTTTGCTCAATAAAGTGGAAGTTCCCATCGTGAAGGTCATCCACAGTGTTGGATGGTTTCACAAACTTGTTATTTTATTTCCAAAAAGAAGAGGCCATGAAGAGTGGACCACGTTGCATCAAAATCATAATACCAAATGTCAATAGTTTGATGCAACTTCTGATTTTGATCTCTCTCGCGTGTTTGATCTAATTACTTTACTTTCTTAAGTCTTCTAACGAACCTATCCCTACTATTTATCAAGATATATACGTATCTTATCTTAAGATAAATTATGAAATTCAATGTTTGTGATAAAGATGAACAGATAATTTTTTTTTTTTTTTTTTTTTTTGTAAAAAAGCATACTCAGCCTTTGGCGGTGTACGGAAGCTATGTTTTAGTTCGGATTTGTTTCATATTGTTTTTGTGTATTTAACCGATTAAATGGTGGAGATTCAAACATAAAGTTAGTTGTCATGCCACCAAAAGTTGAATGTGTTTTTCCCCGATTTTCGGTTAAAATTTTTACTTATGGCAAATCCATCGAATTTATTCTGATAATCCAACCATTCGCCTGGATAATTTTTGACGGTAGAAACATCGAAGAACCCCATTCCCTCTCTCTCTCTATCTCTCGATTGCATGTATGCAACAAACAAGTATTTAAACGTGGAGGAATTCTTTCTTGGATACTAGACAATCTTTCACTTTCAAGAAAAGACGTGACGGATTAAGGGCCGGCCACTACATAGAAGCGGGGTCGGCTGTTTCTTTTGAACCATAAACGGTGAAATTGCGACACTCTATTTAATAAGTATCGATGCAACTCAAAACTTCAAAGGCAAAGGAAATGGAGACCTCTTTTCCAAACGTAAAGTTATTAGTTATTAGTCATCCAGAAGAAAAGGCAATGACCAACTCCCACCATGAAAATATTAAATGGCCCTCTCATGGCTTCCTTCCACTCCCAGTCTGAGCTTCCCGGCGTCGAATTTCAGCTTACCGTCGCAACCAAAAAAGATTTTCCAGAGCCACCTCACCTCAGGAGATCGGGACCTTTTGTCCCGGTTGGATCACGTAAGTAAGTGATGAGAGACGTAAATGTTTGGAGACAGCGACATCAGTTACGCATCATCACTTATGCTCGTGTTTGACAAGCCACACCTCTCGTCCAAAATGATTTGCCACATGTCAAGCCCTGCTGGGCTTTTTTCTTTTTTGCATTTTTTAAAACTGCATCAAGATAAAATTATGCGGTTGATATATAAGATATTAAATGACAAATTTTGTGCTTGCAAATAAGCTTTTGAATACTCGATCAACAGCATCGAACCTTTTTTTTTTTTTTTTTCTTTCCCTTTTGAACTATATAAGCAGTTTTTCTTTTAAATGAAAAAGTATACCAATGTGCTCTCTGAAATTCTTGCTTATAGTTCCTAATTTTTTTAGAAAAAAAAATTGTCTAGTGTTTTATGAATCGATAACAAAATATTAAGGTTGGTTCATAAACAAAATGAACAAATGTTTCATGAATCTTGTAATCAATTTCATAGAACAAGCACACCACCGTATTCCCCATACAAACGGCCTTGATGTTTTTAGCTTAACACTCCTTCTAAATGCCCAGGCTTATGCTAATTTATATTGCCGTAACTAAATAACAATAAATATTAAATCATAAAAGATAAACAAACCTACAATATAGGAATAAACCGACAGCAAATCTTTCAACCCAACAAAAATATCTCTCAATATAATAAAAAAAAATTGGACATTATCTTATTGGCACAAACCGTTTGGCCCACTATATTCTCCTGTCAAGGGTTTTTATTCTTAAAAAACTATTCACTGCCACAAAATTGTGAATTTATACGGACTACCAAGTATGGAGCATGTTTGATTAATGCAACAATTTTCCATCGTTTTAACAGATCCTTATTACTAAGGAGTTGTTTGTTTGAATTTGATATATTATTGAGACACGCTGTCTCTGGAGCATAATAATATATACAAACACGAGACTCAATGTCAACGACAATTCCTATTTTCCTCAAATTTTTCCTTGCGTCTCATTTTTCTGTCTCACACTTAAAAGAGAGAGAGAAAAAAAAAGTGGGTTGTCCTAGCCAAAGCGTCGTGCATGAATGCCAATCGACACTCATCACAACTTTCTAAACTTTTCCCAAGTGAAGAATGTCTCTGATCTACATTTCCTCGGCATAACTTGTAGATAGAAAGAAATCGTTCACAAGTAAAAAAGTTGGAGATGGAGACACCCTGACTTATCCAAGATAAAAGTTATGTTACCATAATCGGACTAATTTCTGAATGATCGGATTACGAAGTTTAGGGTATTGAAGAAAAAAAGAAGTTTGACCTAATTAGGCATAAACCAAGATATTTATGTTTAATTAATATTGGACGATGATAGCGAAGGTGAAACTCGGCCTCGTTCTTAAATATCATAGTTAAAGTTGGGAAACGAAAGTAGGTGTAAACTTTTGATTTGAGGCTCTTACCAAAAAAAATCATCAACGTGGCACCATTTAAAATTATGACAAAAAGTTGTTCCTAAAGGAAAACATTTCGTTTATTATATACGGCCGGCCTGCATCACTGCATGTCCCTCCAGTCGACGCGCCGCGCCGTCGTCTGCCTTCAGGCTTCAGTAGAGAGATAAGAGTGATTGAGAAGGAGGGAGAGAGGAAGGAGGCTGGTCGAGAAATAGAGGGACCAAGAGGGAGGAAGAGAGGAAGGACGGAGACGGCACCGAAAGCAGGCCCTAGACGGTGGGGTTAGGTGAAGGCCTCGGCCTTCTGCCGGGTGGTGGGTCTCTCGCTCACCGGAAGAGAGGAGAAGGAGGAAGACGGGAGAAAGAAGGACACTGCCATGGACCCGACTCGGGACTTTGTGAAGGACGTCAAGCGCGTCATACTAAAGGTAATGGGGGAAGCTAGCAGCTGCCCTCTATCTCTTCTCTGTATGTGTGTGTATGTGGGTGGGGCTGGAGAGAGCCCACGCCGGAATTGAACAGCTATTTCGTTTTTCCTTCCATCAGTTTCCTATCGAACTAATCTGACAGTGTCCGGTTAAACGATGTCGGTAGTTAAAAATTGCCATATTTCATCACGCTCGCGGAGTACTTGGCACAGGCGTTTCCCGGCAAAAAGCAGGAACAAGTCGGGCATCTCACTCACTTCCTTTTCCAGAAAAACGGGAATAGGTTGGGATTTGTTTGCTTGTTTTTTTTTCCGGATTGCAGTGTTTGAGTTTGTCATGGTTTCCTGGATATGGGGGTTTCGCCCATTATCCGGAAAATCCGAGGAAGTTAAGTGGGTTTAAGAAGAAGAGAAAATATGAGGAATTTGGGATATATCCGTGAAGGTTTCGTTATTTAGGTAAAAACTGGCCAATCAAGAGGAAAGGAATATAAATTGCACGCAAATTAATCAAGTGAGAGTATAGTTGGCGTGTTCTAGACTTGGGTACTGTTGTATGTGCTTGCTGTTAAAGTGAACGAGCGATTGCTGATCTCCAAGTGGTCTACTATGTAAAAGTTTCCTCAGCAGCAGGGAAAACCACTTTTTTTTATTTTTTATGTCTTTCACCCTGCAAGAGGTGCCGAGCGCGTCAACTTTCGGGCGACGGACGTCCCTTTTGGAACTTCAAACTCGTGATGTCCCATCAACTTGTTGACATTCACAGGTGGCTTCTACTAGTTTAGGAAAAACCCTTCTACGCCAGAAGACGTTTGAAGATATAATGTCACTGACGCAGAGTCGCTAAAGTCCAGTTGTCTTCGTTAGAATTTTCGTCGGTTATTTGGTCTCTGAAAACTGGGAGGAAATCTTTTAAATTATATGTCAAACTTTTCCTTTTGAAACTAATGAATGAATGTGTGTGTGTGTGTGAGAGAGAGAGAGAGAGAGAGAGAGAGAGAGAGAGGTGGCTTTGTATTGGATTCCTCTTTTTTCCCAAATGGCCTGAGAAACATAAGTTAATAAATAAGTTATTTTCAATTTCCTATATATGTATGACCAATATAACATGGTTATCTCCATTTAATTAAGCCTAATCAACTTCTTTTATATATAAAGCTTCCGCGGCAAGGGGAAGATGGTTTCGTGTGCTTATGCATGCATGAGGGTTTAAGTACAAATTTGACTTTTACAATCACATATCAGGCGGGACGTGCCATGCTGTATTGTAGCAAACAAGCCTCGGAAGCTACTAAAGCACTCAGAAAACTGGGATTGTATGTATAGCTTTTCTTAACTGCATGGATAATAGAAGCTTTTAATTTTTCTTTCCATTGATTTCTGATGATTATTGTTTGCTATAACAGCATGCCATGTCGGTGCAACTCCTAGATTATTGTTTTCCATAACACCTAGACTTACATTGGACAGACTCCTTTTCTGAGTCCTGCATCACATAAAATACTACATCATAGTCTGCATAAAAATTGTCAGATTCTTGAATCCGCTGGCACATCCACATGGCATAGCGGCTGGCGTATTTAACATGAAAGGAATGTTAAAAAAAAAAGAAAAAGTTTGTGCCTGTATCTCATTTCCCATTTATGGAGCTTAGTTATAACGTGTGCCAACTGTTATTATTAGGGGATTGTGTGTTTATACCATCATTACTGCTAGCTTTTGGTTATCTTGTGATTATAACTGAAAGTGGAAGCTAGGTGCTCAAATGAGTCGCCTTATCATGAGACATATCGGTATTTCCATATGGAATTGAACATTCACTAGAAAGGGTTGTCTTGTTACATTATCCAATATCCATGAATTATGATTTTTCGTTAACATTGTCTCTCTTAAAAAACAAATACGTTTTCTATTTACACACAGCTACATATTATGAAACTAAATACATACGTATTTATATATGTACATACATATCCATGTGTCCACAAACACACAAATTAAATATATACGAGTTTTTATATCCTTATAAAAGTTAATGATGCTTTACCTATGCAGGAAAAACGTGTCAAGGTACAAATATCCAGAGCTTTCTTCTCTTTATAAGAGCATGCGTGCTACTATATATGTGTTCTTTTGTACATTGTTCATCTTCTAAGCTGTTTCTCATCTATTTTCTGTGCTTGCTAGATGTTAGAATACAAAAATTTAGCGGTTGTTTTTTCCATTATTTTAGCTATTTTTTATCTTTTGTTGATTTATTTAATAACTAATATATATGTGATAAACTAAACTTGTATTGGATAGTGAAAGAACAAAAAGCTTATTTTGAAAGTAACAAGTGTTATTGAGATATAGCTTGTGGATAAAGTTTATTAACAATTCTTCCACGAGTTGGAGCATATAATGTACCACAGTTGCCTCCTTTGCTTTCTTGAACAGGTCAGGTAAGTTTTCTTAGTTTATGCCAGATGACACGCCGTGTATATTGAATTCTCGATTTCCTTTAACTCTGGTTCTTTTGGTTGTTGCATCCCTACAATTTCTTTATTCAGTATGTATTTGCCTCCTACCACTTACTATTTCCTTGCACACATTAAAACACAAATACATGCACCCACACACACGCGTAGCCCTCTGCTCTCAAAATGTTCTTATGTGGAAAGGAGAGGCAAAGGTAACACTTTTTCTACTTGTGCATCTATTTGTCTTTTATTTATTCATTTATTTTTTGTTATGTTTTGGTTAACCTTTCAAGGCCACTTAAACTTCTTGGTTATTTAGGTGGGCACAGCTGTTGTTACCAGAGCAGATGGAAGAATAGCCCTTGGTCGACTAGGTGCTCTCTGTGAGCAGGTATATTTGCTGATCTCCTTTTCATGTTTGTTTCTGTTTTATATGTTCATTTATATGATATATCATATAAGTTGTGTTACTATTTTTTCTTTTCCTTGTCAAATCATATTAATGAAGATTAATGGTATTATATCATTAAGAATCATTACTGGAACACTGTTCTTGCTTATTTCAACATTATAGTTAGCAGTATACTCAAAGTATTTTTTTTTGTAGGTTAAAGAACTCAATTCTGAAGGATATGAGGTTATCTTGGTGACATCTGGTGCTGTTGGGGTTGGTCGCCAGCGTCTTAGATATCGAAAAATGGTCAATAGCAGGCAAGTGAACATCTGAGTTAGGTTATCATGTAGCAGATGATAATGATGTTCGTATGTATGATTAAGTCGTTAAATTAATTGGAGATTGTTTATGCATATCATTTGGAAAAGTTGAGCATGAGAATTTGGTACAGAGGATCCATTGTGAAATAATAATCAGCCAAATTGAAAAGTTTTACCATTGTTAAGGGAAAAGTAGTGCGAAATTTATATGTGGGGGTTACTGGTCTCATGAGAGGATCAAGTTTCTGAACTTCATGGTATGACCAGGGTTGTGAGTTGTGACAGCAGAGTCAGAAAGCCATTTTTGATGGCTTTGCTTTGTATTATCTTGCTTAGTGTTCATTCGAGTGGTGTTTAATTGATGCTTTAGAACGAAATTGTGTTCTTTTGCCTACAATTATAATTATTCGATTGTCTGATGCTTTTTCTGTTGCCTTTATGACTGTCCTCAACTATTATCTTTGTCCTTCTGCAGTTTTGCAGATCTTCAAAAGCCACAGCATGAGCTTGATGGAAAGGCATGTGCAGCTGTTGGACAAAGTGGTCTTATGGCTCTCTATGATACTTTGTTTAGTCAGGTTGATACTTAATTATTTTCTTCATTTTACACTTAATCTGTTCTGTTGTTATCCCATTCTGATCTCACTATGTACATGCACAAATTTGTGGCTCCTTGCGGTAATGCTGTAAATTACGTATATGCAGCTAGACGTTACTTCATCTCAGTTGCTTGTGACTGACTATGATTTCAAGGAACCAAACTTCAGAAAGCAACTCAGTGAGACTGTGAACTCTTTGCTAGATTTGAAAGTTATTCCAATCTTTAATGAAAATGATGCAATAAGTACCAGGAAGGCTCCGTATGAGGTAATTCTTCTCCTATCGTCTTTATAGATCTTTCTCCACAGGTCTTTTTGGTTGATTATTTGGTTTATATTTGAGTTATTTTTATGGTTCCATATATATATGGAACTTGCGGACAATTTAGATCAGGGACAAAGCCATACATCTCAGAAAACACACGTAGACATGTTTTAAATTAAATCCATGCTTCTTATTGCTTATTTACTACAAGACATGCTTTTCTTCAAATTGATTTTATTACAATGTGTGACTTTTTACCATCAAAATTTATGTTATAAACTTATAAAAGCAGCTGAATTTTGGGTTTTTCAAAAGCATATCTAAACCTGATAATCTGATGTATGTTGTTGCCTGTTAAATTAATTGTGAGATCACATAGACAAGATTAGTTAGAATGAAGAACACATTAATTTGGTCATTTTGAGTTGTTTAGTTTTGTTTTTGATGTAAGTTCTCTGGGATATAGCCAATTTTTGTATGGCTATATACACACATGATATCTAGCAATATTACATATGATGTGTTCCTTATGTTTCTTCTTTATTTTGAAAATTTAACTAGTATGTTTTTTGCCTTTTTAATTTGAATTTTTGGGAGTTGGGATCACCAACTAGTTGATGGCTGCCTCTCGACTATATAGGTGCATACATTAACAATAGGAAAGGAAAGAAGCACGGAAGGTTGTCCTTTCCTAGGCAGACCTGCTGTTGTGTCACCTGCCTGCCAGTCATTTGAACCCACAGACGCTTAGAGTCTTAGACTGTGGGAAGCTTTCCATTTCCTCATGCCAATGATTTTTGTTCTGTATTTTATATTTGTATGTTCTATTTTGCAGGATTCCTCTGGAATCTTTTGGGACAATGATAGTTTGGCAGCTCTCTTGGCTTTGGAGTTAAAGGCTGACCTACTTATCTTGCTAAGTGATGTTGATGGTCTCTACAGTGGCCCACCTAGTGATCCGAAGTCAAAGTTAATACATACATATATAAAAGAAAAACATCAAGGGGAAATAACATTTGGAGACAAGTCTAGGCTGGGAAGAGGTGGTATGACTGCTAAAGTGAAGGCTGCAGTTTATGCTGCTTATGCTGGTATTCCAGTTGTTATTGTCGGGTATGTTGATCTTGCTGGATTTCGATGCATTAGTGGTATTTTCTGATACCAGAAGTAGCATGAACTACCTTGAAAGCATCCATTCCTTCTTTCTTTTGGCTTATGTTAATTTCTCAGCTTCTTTCTTGGTTTATATGCTTGCCACTCTAGGTTGCTTTGTCTTTTTTCTGTATTCATTAGAGTGATGGATATTGCATTGTACACCCATGGTGAAGCAAGGTATGTCTATGAAGTTAAAAGCAAAGAGAAGTAAGCTTATGGCAATAAAACTTAGCTGCTTAGGCTGATAGATTTCCTTTTTAAGATGCAATTGCTGCAGTAAAGTCTGGTTATCACACTTCTATGATTTATCTATTCGATTTGTCTGATGAACATGTTCTAGTCTTTCTTAAAAATTGAAAATATTTAATTGTAAGATCGTATCCTTTTAGTGCTAAAAGATGATCCAAAGCTATAAATCTACTGTTGTGTACTTTTTCAGTGCAACTATCTTTACAGAGTATTGGAAGTTTTGGCCTTCACTAGCGACTCTTCTGTTCATTTGATAAGCGTGCTCTTTGGGATATCATTTTATTTACAAAGTTTTAGATCATCTAACATGGATATTAGATATCATTCTGAAACATTGATGTCTTTTTCATGTCTTACGAAGTGGCTCTTCAACTGATAACATCCTAAAGGTACTTGAAGGGAAGCGTGTTGGGACTCTCTTTCATCAGCATGCACACTTTTTGGTCCCAGAAAAGCATACTAGTGCCCGTGAAATGGCTGTTTCAGCCAGAGAATGTTCTAGAAGACTTCAGGTAATTTCTTCATACGCTTGAGAACACTGATACCCTACAAGTCTTTTTTGTATGCTACTAATTGGATGCCCTCTCCCCTTGCCGCAATGCTGACAAAAAGTGAATGAATAAATGAAGCTAGCCAAGGGAAATCTTCCTACCGGTGGGCTTTTTAATGCCAACAACATACCTACAAGGTGGGGACTCTTATGTGTTATTTTTGTGGCAAACTCAATGCTTGCTTACATACAAAATCGAAGTCCAAGGCAAGTTTGAACACGACTGTTTTGAGCTCAATTTTGGCTTATTTAACTAACTGAGCATTAAATAGGGTTTCAAGCTTTGGCTGGTCCATTGAAGAGCCCAACGTTGACACAAGGCTCTTATGAGGGCAATCATAGCTGGATCTTTCTACTTATCTTGTTGTACAACCTGATCCTACCGTTTGTTAATGTCTAGCCTTGGAACTGTGTCTTTAAGCACATAATGCAGACTGCAGTGTTTAAAATGAACGTGATACTGTAAGGATGTATCCTGGATTTTATGAAGCAGCATCTCATTTAGATGTTTCTGGAATAATCTATTCTTCTCCATACTAGTTTATGACTGCCTGAGCTTATTCTATCTATTTTATAAGCATTGCAACACCTACAGCAGTATAGAGTCTATAGACAATCCTTTTTGCTATGTTTGTTTTTTTTTTGGGAGGGGTGGGGTGGGGATTGGGGGAGTGTTTGGTTTCGAACTTCCTTGTTTTATATTCTTTAGACCATGCAGTCTAGGGGCCAAACTTTGGTTGTATCGTTTCTAAACAAGCACTCTGGAGGACTGTTAACTTTAAGCCTTGGTTTTCAATTGTTTCTCCGGAAAGGGGATAAATAATGTTTGAGGTCTCTTTCTTGGTGTAGGGTTTGCCTTCACATGATCGAAGAAAGATTTTGCTGGACATTGCTGATGCTTTGGAAGCAAATGTGGATTTGATAAAAGCTGAGAATGAAGCAGATGTTGCTGCTGCAGAACAAGCTGGATATGAAAAGTCATTGATTTCCCGGTTGATGCTAAAGCCAGGGAAGGTAAGGCACTTCCATCATGTTGACAGATTACTTGTTCATTTGATAATAGAAGGTCTCTCTCTCTCTCTATTTATCTATCTTGGCCTGCTTTGATATTTTGGGTTTCCTGGTTGTTAAATGTTTGTCGAATTGTCGTCTCTAGGCTAAAGTTTTACCAATGTTCAAAATACTTGCTTTGACTTTTGAAGGCTCTTCAATACTTTCATGAGGTGTTCTTTCTTATTTAAAGAAGTGTGATCTTTAGTTCTTTTGCAGATTTCAGGTTTGTCAAAATCAATTCGTGTCCTTGCAGACATGGAAGATCCCATTGGTCGTGTTCTGAGCAGGACAGAGGTAAAATAAAATGGTGATGTATTAAAGTGGATTGCGTTGCAGATAGGAGTTTCTCATAAAAGCAAAAGTTCACCTTTGTAAATTATACATTTTAAGTACCATCAATTATGTTCTGTGAAGATTTGATTTGGTACAGCAGTATCAAATAGAGTCCTTATTGCTGGTTGGACCAAATCTTGCACGACTATCCATACAGATCCGCTCCTTCCCAAGTGGGGAGAGAGGTGTAGGATGAACCATCCAGTCTCCAATTTGTAATTTGCTCATTCCAGTGGCAGAGCCACCCTGCGGGTTCTAAAGTGAGCATAAGGTTGGATGTGGGTCCAGCCATATCAGGTGCCCCCACTGGACCCAGGTCATGCCCTAGAGTTTCAGGACCAGTATTCGTTCAATGATCCTGAATCTCCTAACACATCTTTGTCCACTGGCAAGATGATCTGCTGCTGCTTCCTCAAGCCATTATTTACTGCCATTTAGCTATAAATTTCTAGCTCTACCACTGGCTCATTCTGAAACTGGAATTAGGAGGGTGTCTTTTGCTTAACAGATAAGAATGGGGTTTCTCATCTGCAAGTTCTGAACTTTGGATCTTATTTTCAGCTTGCAGATGGTCTTATACTGGAGAAAACATCGTGTCCCTTGGGTGTGCTTCTTGTTGTATTTGAGTCCCGACCAGATGCTCTTGTTCAGGTAAAAAGTCAAGAGATATGTGTGTGCATGGTGTGTATGCATAGTTTTAAATTTTAATAAATTCCACAAATCAGGAATTTTTTTATCAGTTACATTTTGTTACTGTGGAAACTGCATTTTCTGTCTCCTTGTTTTTATATAGTTTTCTTATTGTTTATTTTTTATAACATGCACGAACCTTTTTCATGATTGAAGGTCATATCCCAAAATTTGGCAGCTCAGGCACATAAGAAGTCTGTGTTGGTGAATGGTTCATAATCCTTTTGTGCTAAATTTCTTTTCATGTTGTTTTTTCTATAATCACTCTCTCTCTGTGGCACATGCATGTGCCGTTTGGTGTGTCTGTGCTCTTGCTCGGGTTTGATGGTTTCAACTTTCAAGTTCATACATTTATGGAACATGACAAAGCCACATTTGAGATCCTTGGTGAAATTCGATCATGAAAAATGTTACGAGTATTAATTTGGTTGGATCCTGCCAAACTTGGGTCAATGTTGAATAAAATCTCTTTATGGTCTTGACACTTGACCTTGAGTTTCGTGAGAAGCATGTGAGGTCCCACAATAATTAACATAGTATGAAAATGTATGACATGATACAATAAGCAGTACACACTGTACGATTTCCTGCCTGTGTTTTGTTTTGATTATTTGTGGGAGCTTTTGGTTCCCATTGTCCTTCGTCCAAAAGAGTGCCCCTTGCTCCCTTCCCCCCACCCCAGCAGCACACACACACTTCCCCTTTTTCTTTGATAGCCTGTCCTTTTTTCTGATTCATTCTTTTTAATTAGTTAAAAAACATGCATCCAAACAAACGATCATTAATGTGACACTAGTTGAGCTTTAAAAATACGTCAATGTTCTTTCTGTTGTCTTCACATCCCTGGCTCAATTAAAAAAATCATATGGCATGTGGTGGACAATGAACATCTTTCCAAGTGGTTAAGTGCATCCATGTAAATTGTAGACTCCACCTATTGCATGTGAGCAGTTGATGATCAGTTTAGAGGAAACTGAAGGAGAAAAAGAGCGAGAACTGCACAACCACATAGCTAGAACATGATGATCATGGTGCATCACCACCACTACTACAGCCAGATCTAGCAACATACTCCTGACCTAAAAGATGAATAACTTGTTGGAACTGTTAGGGAGACGTTGGTGATAATAGTTGTTGCAGTTTTTGATGGATAGGTTTCTTTTAGGAAGAACCGCTGAATGTTTTTTTTTTTTTTTTTTTTATGTTTAAATATGTGTATTTCTGTAGGACATGCAAAATTATGGAGGGTAAGTGCTGTGATATGCTCCTGCTCCCTTTAATGTGATGTTATTGAATTCCTTATATTTTTTCCATTTTTTAAAAATTTTACGTTCTTTAATTTTTTTAAGTGGTTGAAACCAGTTCATTTGAGTGAGACTGGGGTGTATAATTTCATGTGTAAGGGTGAAATGATCCTTTCCTTGGTCTTTTGTTCCATCATACTCCAAGTAACTTTTCTATTTGCAATGGAAACGAGACTTGGCGAGACTATTCCAATCATCCTATGAGTGGAAAGAAACCAAAGGATAATGGTTAAAAAAATTGGTAGATGAGGGAAGGTTATTGTTGAACGCCAGATATCTGTAAACTTATTGGAAAATGTAAATAGTTTGTCAGCAAACTTGCATTTGTTATTGTCAGTACAATTTGGTTCTTTTCAATGCAACGAGCATAAGCCATAGAGATTCCTTGTTTGATCCAGAGTCTTGAATTTTTTGATACCAAACAGATAGCTTCCTTGGCAATTCGGAGTGGAAATGGCCTTCTTCTGAAAGGAGGAAAAGAAGCTATGAGATCCAATATAATTTTGCACAAGGTGCAGATACCTTAGTAGCCAAAAGACTTGGTTCTTTCTGATTTTTAAAATTGTTCCCTAGTTCTAAATGACTTGAAAATTCCAGATTATTACGGAAGCTATCCCTGACACTGTGGGTGGAAAGCTTATTGGACTTGTGACTTCAAGGGATGAAATTCCTGATCTGCTTAAGGTTTCTCTCTGTTCCCTAATAATTTCCTTGATGTCATCATTGTTGCTGTTGCTATTGTGACACTCCTTTTCTGTGATGTTGACCATCTTATCCAGTTAGATGATGTCATAGATCTTGTGGTTCCAAGGGGCAGCAATAAGCTTGTTTCTCAGATTAAGGAGTCAACAAAAATTCCTGTTCTTGGTCATGCTGGTATGTTCATGAAGTTCTAGTTATCTAATTAAAATTGTATATTCTCCTTATTAGGATGTCTTAGTGAAGTTGCATATCTACCCTACAGATGGAATTTGTCATGTTTATGTTGACAAGTCAGTGAACATGGATATGGCAAAGCATATTATTTTGGATGCCAAAGTAGATTATCCTGCAGCTTGTAATGCCATGGTAAAACCCTGTTCTTGGTAGTAGATTTTCATTGATTAGTATTAAAGTCATTCACCATCCTGCAAATCCCCCAGGATATTTATGAAACGGATTAGTTTATGCCAGAGAATTCACGGTATGTTTTTGTTATTATTTTCTCAGGAAACTCTTCTTGTGCATAAGCATTTATTGGAGACAGGAGCACTTAATGAGCTGTGCTTGGATCTCAAAGTTGAAGGTGTCTTTGCATTTTTCTCCTTTCTGATTATTGCTCAACGTTTCTGATTGTTTTCTACCAGTTCTCAAACTCGATGTTTAATGCAAGTTCTGGTTTCCTTTTTCTGGTGTGATTTTGGGTTTCTAATCATTATTTTCTAATTTATCTTGCAACTTTTGATGAGAAAATAGGAAACATTGTTGGTGATCTACATTTGTCGACCATGAATAATTTATAATTTTCTATACCTGAGGAACTGAAACATATAGCTCCATGTTTGGGTTTGGACATCATGCCCCTATGTTAAATTCGTGTAGTCTGATCTAGTTAATTTAAGATTTCAGTATTCATTAGAAACCTTTTGGATATAGGAAGTTGAAATGCTGTTGTTAGGTAATGTTTAGAAACCATGGGTGCTTTAAGCGCTGAATAAATAGAAATGATATTCCGATGCATAACAATAGTCTGCCTTTTAAATAGGGAAAATATTGGTATATCGTAAGCATTGCCATGTTGTTTTGGTGAACATCCTCATAGGTCGTATATAAACATGTGTATTATCTTTCCAACTTATTTTTCTTTTCATTTTTAAACTCTTTACATTTGCAGATTGAATTGTAGGAAACAACAATATATCCTGTCTTGTTTAGTAATTATTGGGTATTATCGCCACAATTGCCTTTGGAATTGACTAGCCTAGTATACCTGGGTTAATTGCTTTAGATGTTTAAGAGAACACAATCTGACTTCTATAACCATTACAGGTGTTACTTTATATGGTGGACCAAGAGCTAGCGCTGCATTAGGTATTCCAAAGGTGTCTTCTTTTCATCATGAATATAATTTGATGGCTTGCACGGTGGAAATAGTTGATGATGTTTTGGCAGCAATCGATCATATACATCGCCATGGAAGGCAAGCTTGTGATGTTTCTCTTGTTCTTTCCTTTTCTTTTCTTGGATGGAACGATCACTTGCATAATATCTAGAGTAGGAAGTGAAATTAAGAAGCATTGGTGTTGAAATTTATGCATTATACCAGTGTTGTAAAAAGTGTATTGTAAGTTGTATCGGTCAGGCCAAAAGATTTGTTGTATCATGAAATATCGTAACGTATCTTAACTATAGCATAAATTTGGTTTTAAAAATCAGAAAAATGTAGAAAAAATCACAAAAAATTTGGAAAATTGGAAAAATCAAGAAAATATTATTTATAAAAAACATGTTATACATAATGATAGGTTTACTATAGCTGTGAGGCTACAATTAATCATTCACTGACATTCATATAATCATAATTCATAAACACAACATGATTTTAGGCTTCTAGCACATCAAGAAAAACAACATAACACGATCTATAGATTTATATCATAAAGGTAAATTCACAAGTCATAGAGTCCATAAGTCAGGTATGAGATTACACATCAGAAAACAAATTTTAGTTGTTACACGCTATGTCACATAGGTGCAAGGTGTGGGTGCAGATGCAGAAATTAAGAAAAGGAAATTTAGGTGCAGGTGTGGTTACATCGAGCCTGATCCTAATTTTTTCTAGTTGTGTTACACCTGCACTTTTTTTTTTTAAATTGCCGCACCCACATGGGTGTGTATATCATTTATTATATGCTTAACTGTTTTGTAACCTTATTTATCTATATTTACCTTTTAGTCATTATAAACTTTCTGTAGTAGAGCTAGTTTAGCTTGGCATATGTTTTGAACTGGTTCAGCTGACTAGACTGGATGTACTGTGTTGGAAAAACACCACCACTAGCATCCACACAGGTGCGGTACAAAGTGCAACAACTGTTTAGGAGCACCCATGTGACATAGGTTATGTGTGTTGTATCACAGGATGATCATGAAATGATAGAAAATTTTCAATGTCAATACAAATAATAGATGAAAGCACTCTCGATTCTTATTTATAATCTTCATCATCATCGTCTTCATTTTTATCTTTATGAAGTTGAAACATCCACACCGACATATCCAGCAGGTTCTCCTTCATCATCCCCTCTTCTAACTCTAGGATGCATTCAGAAATGTTGGAGGGGCATAGTTTGAAAGCTATTTCGTAAAAAGGGGCCTGAAATTGACCCTATTGAATGATATACGGTGTTATTCCCTATATTTTACGATACATGTGGTGTATCATATTGTGATTTTGAATCATGGCAGTACGTCAAAAAATATTACATCTCTAGACATCAAAGGAGAGTCGTCCATCTTCATCGGAGGGTCCTTTCAATTGTTTTTAACACTCCACTATGGTGATGGGAAGGGGAGGAGGAACCAATCCGCTCCTTAGCCGCATGATGGCGGCACCATTGCCGGCATTGCCCGATGTCATGGACAACGCTGGTGGTGCCTGGCACCACCCGACGTCATGGACGACACCAACAACACTTGGCACCGTCATCGTGCAGCAGGGGAGGGGATGGGTTCCTCCTCCCCTTCCCACCACCATAGTGCTATGGTTGTGGGGTGTGCACATGATTCTTTGTGCCCCCTGGTGGTTCTAAACCGTCGGGTGACACGAGCTGAGGGTCGCCCTTTTAGTAAGCCTGCAGGCAGGCCTGACACTTGAAACCCGGACCCGAGTCTGGCCCGATTAAATGTAAAAATATATATTTAATATAAAATAATATATAAATGTTATTAATTGTAATAAAATATTATATATATATAAATTAATAAAATAAATATTAAAAATTTATTGGGCTAACCGGGCCGGCTCGGTGCCCTTTTTTCCAGGCCCAAGTTGGGGCCGGGTACTTAGCAGTGGCCGGGCCCGGTGCCCAACCTTACCTCTCAGCCCTGAGCATCAAGGCTGAAGAAGGGAGGGGTATTCCTCCCCCTGCTGGCCTGACAGCAGCATCCTCCTCCCCCCTTCTCTCTCTCTCTCTCTCTCTCTCTCTCTCTCCCTTTATATATATATAAATGGATGAATTTGTTTAGTTGACAAGCTTCTCTTGTAGGCTTGAGCTATTAGGTGGAGCTTCAGTGACTTGACTTTGAGTGGCCCCGCTTTTTTTTTGGGGCACCATTAGCTGTAAGGAATCAAACATGCACTTATAAAATGAGCTTTCTGTGAAGCAAATTTACTTTTCTAGTTCTGTTTCAGCTTAGGACTTGAAGCAAGTTTACTTTTCTAGTTCTGTTTCAGCCTAGAACTTCGGAAGTGTATGAGTTCAAATTTCAAAACTAGTGTGCTTGCATTTGGCTTCACATGGTTGGGCATGGTTATGTGTGTTTTTGGGGAGCACTGTGTTTAGGCACACTCTACCTGGTTAAAGTAAAAACTTTATGCTCCAAACTAGAAAACGAAAAAGTTAAAAGGAAGGGAAGCAGTATGGATGCTAAATTCTATCTATTCCTGTGATGGCGATTCAGGCAAGGTGCCAGACAGTAAAAATTGGTGTTTTTTTCACCAGAAGGCATATAAGCCTCTTAAATATTAATAATATTCAGAATGAATTAATTCATACAGGCAACATTGCCTGTTCCTTCTATTAGGTTCCAAACCATTGCTACGAGATCGTACATTGAAGACTCCACCCACAGTGATGTTGGATAACCATTCAGTATGACTCAAATTATTTCCAAAAGAAGCATTCATGATCAAACTCATCGTTTGCCTTAACATCCAATTCATATGCAGCACCAGACCTCAATCATTTCACATTATGAAACCTTCATGTTCTTATCACTTTGTGTGTGCTTCCATTCAACCGTTTCTAAGGTTCTTTTCCGTGAATGTTTTCCAGTGCTCACACAGACTGTATAATTACTGATGATAGCGAAGCTGCAGATATCTTTTTACGACAAGTTGACAGGTGACTGGTGATATAGTTTTTTTTTTTTTAATCTACCTGAGCGAATAGTTACTTGTATGACTTCTTGTTTATATTTTATATGCCATGTCACACAGGCACAGGCACACATATACACACCTTACATTTCCTTTTAAACATTCTGGTATTCTGAAATTGCAATTTCCTAGAGCAATAATTTTTTTGCTCGGGCAGTGTGTCCAGGTCTTATCTGTTAGAATGGTTTTATCGGCATTTGGTATCATGTTACACATGGATATGGTGTAAGAGTTGTGCGTTCACTTATACTGAGGATACATACTTCCTTTTAATCGATACTCAGGACATGTTGTAAAAATTCTAAGAAAAAAAATGGTTTTTTCTGAAAAGAGGTTGATCAGATAGACCAAATTTCTAAGTTCATTATTACATAATTCAGTTAGCCTTTATGTATGCCATTTTTCCCGTGGAAAAAGGTGATTTCCATAAATCCTTTGGCTATAAATGTCTGCTACTCCTTGTTCTCCTTGTAGTGCTGCTGTATTCCACAATGCAAGCACGCGTTTTTGTGATGGAGCCCGTTTTGGACTTGGTGCTGAGGTAAATATCTTTCTTAGATATAAACTTTTATTAAATCTTTGAGTCTTTTGACATTAATAAAATGTTGATACATATGATTGTACAGGTTGGAATAAGTACTAGCAGAATTCATGCCCGAGGTCCTGTGGGTGTTGAAGGACTTCTCACAACACGATGGTACGAGTGACCTGAATTTTTGTGTAATATGTAATATTAGTATAAATCAAATTTCTAGCCAACTTTTAAGTGCATAAAGAAGAAAAAATTCATGAATTACCATATTTTTTGACGCTGAGATGAGTAAATAAATTTCTCGCCAATTATTACGTGGGAAGAGCAGAATTAATCTTAACAAAGACAATGTGCAATCCCATGCTGCTGATTATGTTAGGTGCTAATTTTCTGGCGTCTTTGGATGTAGGCTTCTAAGAGGGAGCGGCCAAGTGGTGGACGGTGACAAAGGGGTGGTATACACCCACAAAAAGCTTGCTGTCTAAACTGCCATTGGCTCCTGGATCAAAAAGTCGAACTGAAGTTCTTTAGTAAATAATTGGCATACGTAGGTTTGTCTCCATGGGTGCTAAAACTTTACTTCTGCTGTGCCCACCTTAGCATATGGCTGCTTCATTTTTTACTGGGTTATGTGCGTTATTTTTTTTTTTCTGTTGCTTTCTCCCATTAGTTGTCATTTCAAATAGTAAGGTTTACCAGGCATTTGAGGAACTTGACAATGGCAGTTATGACTTGATCATGTAGCTTGAGCCAACTTGGTGGTTCCTGTGCATTTGCTAAAAATATTTGTTAAGAACGTGGCATTCATTTCGGACCCTTGCATGCAGAATCGAATCTAAAGCTCGTGCACACCTTGATTATGAAACATTATGCAATCCAGCTTTAAGTTCTCTTTGATCTTTTCACATCTGACCGCTTGTTTCACATACGATGCTGGCACTCTTACGTTGCTTACCCTTTCTGAAACTAATGAAACAACGTCAACATATTTGAAAAATGCTCAATGCAGTCCACATGCGGTTGAACTTTCTACCTAGTGATTTCATGTTTCACCTTATTATCTTGGAACTTCAGTTAAAAAGTATAAGCTGCTGCAAATCTGGCTGCATAATGCACATGATATTGTCACTAATATAATCAGTTTTCTGGAAATTCATCATAAAATCATGAACTCAGTAGCATGGCGCTATAGTCAGGTCGCCAGGGTAAAATTCTGTGGAGCTAAACATAGATTTGGGGAAACCTGAGGCCAGTAATTTAAGAAACTTTAACATGTTTTGATAGGCAAGCTAGGGTTAGGCGCACGTTGTCGCCGTCTTAAGCACAGGGAAGCACCACGGTATGGCATTGTTGACGTCTATCATGTCTCAAGGCTAACTCTGGCATTTGGTATGCTACGTCGTTTCTCGCGGATTAGGATGAGGACGACACAAGGGCACTATACATTATAGGCGTAGTCGGGGTTACTCGACTATTGACCTCCTTTTAGGCGAAGGTCTTGACAATGTCATAGGTGCAAATGCAGTGGTTTGGACGCACTGTGCGTCTGTCTGGTCAAATTGTCTTCAAAGTTGAGGGGATGGGACTATGTTTATCTTTGCTAAGTTGCAAAATCAGGATTAATACTAGCAATCGTGAATATGCAAAAGCGCATTTACATCCTGCAGTTGTGGCCTTTGGGATAGTTGATGTCAAAATTTGGACTTCTCTGTATGTGCGCAGCTTGGTGAAATGTCCGTCGCATTTCGCGGTACTATATATTTTCTGGCTGGTGTCGAACAGTTTTGGACATATCTGAACAAGAATTGTTTCAGCGAATCAGGATACCCGATTTATCGTTGCCCATATTTGGCCGTCCCAAGCTCCTCGATGCTTTTGTAAGAACTACTTGTATCATGAACTCCAGTCTCCTCGCAGCAACTTCCTCTGCATATTTAGAACATTCACAAAATTAACTAAAGCAATGGCTTCTTGGAAAAAGATATTAAGATTGTAAAGGCTTATAATTCATGCTTAAAAAATCTATTGTCTGGTTGAGAGTTGAAGTTCCTCATTCTTTGGGGTGCCAGAACTATTTTCAATGTCTTATGAAACTTTCATTATACTTCACCTTACATATTGTTTTGTTTTTTTTTTTTTTTTTGCAATAAAGGGAGTTATGCCACAAGAGCTTGGAATGAAAACTGACTGCTTAGACTGTACACTTAGTTGAGCTCAACTTGAACTTGCTCGATAAACGAGTCAAGCTCAAGTTCAACTAAACTCCACCTTATAAATGAGTCGAGTTTGATTATATAAATTGACTCTACTAAACTAGAATAAACTTGTTTTGATTTAGATTTTTTTTCCATAATTTCAAACTTAAACCAAGAAAAGAGATCAAATCAAATAGAAAGTTAGTAAACAAGCTTAAATGAGTCACTTGAGCTGAGCAATATATGAGTTGACTCGAGTTCGACTGGGCTCATGAACAGCTCTACCTATTAGTACCCATTTCATCCATTACACCAACCTCGCAGACATGTTAAAAAATTAACTTGATACATTAAAAATAGCAACCGTTTGGTTTAACTGGTCTTGAAAATAAAAGGGTGAAGAGTGATGCTCAGGTTAATTCAGTGCCATAATGAAGTCTTATGCAGAAAGTACTGTGTCCAAATCACTTAATACTTTTCTAGTACTGTGTCCAAATAAACAATCGAAATTTCATCAAGACGAGTAATGTTCGGTACCGACCTATTGAAGATATATGTTTGAATCGAACTTGCACCTGAAAATTGCAGCGCTCTGTGGAAATCAGATGGACGCGACAAGAAGCCGAACGTGGAAAAAAAAAATCCTGAAATTTGTATCTGAAGTATAATATGTAATTTATTGATGAAAGAAGTTGAATGGACCATGATGCGCCTGGTGGATTTGTGGGATGAGTCGTCTTCACTCCCCGTGTTGAGAACAATGGAAGAGATTTGGAGGCGAAGGGAGTGAACAACCCCCCTGAAAATTTGAGGAGGGATATGGTAGGCATGAAAGAGATGCTGGCTTTGCTCTTGGCCCCGGTAACGGTGCGATCCAATCTTGAATTTATGTCGAGCAGAGGGGCTTGCGTGCGCTTATTTCTGCTTCTAGCTATCTGCCAAATTCACGAAACGAAGCAGACAGCTTACCGCATCGAAATAACTTTTCAAATCAACGTAGATCGCCCATCGAAACAAGGCTGAGGGCGGAGTCAGGATTTTTTTTGGGGCAGGCAAACAGTCCAACTTCAACTGAATTCAAATCTATTAGTGCAATTAAAAAAAGTTATTTTTTTCAATGTAATTTTTTTTTTTCATTGGCCCAAGGGTCCCCCTCCCTCCGCCCCTGTGCTTACGTAACCTGAATCCAACGTTTGCATTTGCACATTAATCACCCAAACACTTACGAACATTCCGTATATCATACATACGGAATTAACCAACAAAAACAAACATCCAGACAATCGACAAGGGAATGCGTGGATGTCGGACCCAAAAGCCCTCGCATGTGATAGCACCACGTCGTCATCCCCCAATCCGTTGGGTTCGTTGTGCAGATTTTTCCAACATGTAGATTCGACTCAGATGACTGACTACATAAAACTTCAAAGAAATTATAACATCCACGCTTTTATTTCTTTTAACATTCTCATTCCCAGTGCAGTCAGACAACAGGACAGCGTTCTAAAACACAATCAAACCATTCAGTTGTAAGAAGAGTATCACTAGGTGATACTAACGCATGACGCTCCCTCACTAGCTCCGCAATGATTCAGCAAAACATGAGACGATAAGCTTACAGTTCCCCATCCCATAATTCCTCAAGGCTTTTGTAGGGACTGAGATCATGAACGAAGAAATCAGCTCGAATCAGCCGCCTCTGTCATTCCAAAGAAGAAAGTCAGTAGATGCATCGAAGGAAAAAAACATGGTGACTTACAACACCAGACTTCTGAGATCTAGCCAAACCCAAAAAAGATAAGCAAACTGTCAAGCTTTCTTTTATTGGTCCATATAATACCACATTAGTTTGAACACCATCAACACTTGCCACGACCACGAAGATCAGCGTTTAGCAAGAGGTTCAAGTTCAGAAATTGGACATGATTCCAACCTACTGTTTGTAACTACCGGATAATAACCGACGACTGTTCATCTGATAGTAGATGATCTATAGCAAATCAACCACAATAATGTGCAAATGGACCTCTATGATTAGATGAAGCTATCTGCAGATTTCAGTATAGCCAAAAGATGAACATGATTAAGAGATCAAAACATGTCAAATAAGTTCGTTTATCAACTGAATAGTTGCCGCAAAGATTCTCATTTTTTGATGCATGCAATAAATTAGGCAGTCAGAAAAACGAATTAAAATGAGGACACATTACTAACCTGTTCTATTTCTGAGAATTTGGAGAACAGGTCATCTGGGATGGACCAGTCCAATATATCAAAATTTTCCTTTATCCTGGCTTCAGTGGTGCTTTTAGGGAGAACACTTTGTCCACTTTGTAGTCCCCAACGCAAAGCCACCTGAGCTGGTGTCTTGCCCAGCTTTTCGGCAGCCATAGTCAACACAGGGTTCTTTAGAACATTACTCTTCAGCCATGGTGTACCTGGTGAACCTAATGGTGAGTAGGCCTGCCGAAGCAAAACAAAAATTTATAAGAAATCAGTACTGCCTATTGCTCAGAATGACAAAATACAATAGAACACTTACAGACAGGTGAACACCCTTTGCACGACAAAGGGCTCGAAGTCGTGTTTGTTGCCAGCCTGGATGACACTCAACTTGGTCGACAGCTGGTGGAACCCTTGCATATGCCAACAAATCACTCAACTTCTTCGAGGAGAAGTTGCTCACACCAATAGCACGAGCCTTCCCAGAATCATATAACCCTTCCATTGCTTTCCAAGTAGTGGGAATGTCAACAGCAGCGAAGTACTTTGGGTTGAAGCAATCTTCAAATGATGTGGTCCGCATTGGCCAGTGGATCTTAAAAGATAAAGCAACTTGGTTACAGACCAACAACATGAGCCAAGATGCTGCATTAAAAACGCTTTCAGGCCTACTGCTGATGGGATTTTTCAAAGTCAGAACGATCTCATTCATTATCAAGGACAGAATAAGAGCTTAAGAATTTGCAGATGTCATCACTGAATTAATGGAGAATTCCAACTTGGGTTTAACTTTGCTTAGTGTAGTTACTCGTGCCATCTGAAGCATCATAAAGTATAACCAATGAAAATATTAACATCAAATTTAAATAAAATCAGGGATGGGCAAGATAATCAATGGCAATGCTAATCACAAAAGTGCAGCATAAGCTCCATATCATGGAGATAATTCTTACAAGTTAAAATAGCCAATTGCTTATATCTGCAATAAGCCTGATGGCTGTCAATTAACCAAGTAGCCCATTTATTCCTGCTCAAAAAGCTCACGTTGCATGCGATTCTACAAAAATGGTAAACTTGGAAACGGCAATTGCAAGTTATCGTGAAGCAATAACCCAAAGGAAAACTCTTTGTTCCCTGGGAAAGGTACTTTATCATTTTTTGAGATTCTCAAAAAATGCATTTCATGCCATCCTTACAGTGGTCTACCCGTCAGAGAGTTCATGACATATGGTTGACTCATGGAAAGGTACTTTTATCATTTTTCCCCTGTTAGTCACCCTTTCTTTCTTTATCTAGTGGTACTATTGTTGCAGGGAAACCAACTCATGTATCAAATAACCTGGCTTAATGGCTGAGACACCCTGTCTCTCTCTCTCTAAGTCTCTCTCTCTCTCTCTCTCTCTCTCTCTAAGTGTTATCAATGAGAAGGAGGGATAGAGGTTCAGGTTTGCCTGCGTGGTTTATTTGTTGAAAACAAACAACAAACGTAAAGGCTATATAAGGAATCAGGCAATAATATGAAAAAACAATAGAAACCTTACAAGATAAAGGTCAAGATAGTCCAGCTGCAAATCCTGTAAAGTTTTATCGAGTGCCACAGGGACATCCTCTGGTGCATGATCACTGCACCTATAGTTCCAACATAGAACATCAAGGACAAAAATTATAAACGCACAATTGAGGATGAAACACAGACAAAATTATGAAAACTCACCAAAGTTTGGAGGTAATCCATAAATCTTCACGCTTTACTACGCCTTCTTCAAATAATTTCCTTAAAGCAATCCCTATCTGCAGATATTTACAGGAACACAAATCTTTATCAACTTAAGGTGATACTAGAAGAAAGTAACCTCTTCACTCGGAAGTTATGTGTGCAGAATCATTCACAAAGCCAAGTGAGGAAAACCATATCAACAAACATTTTAAAATTAAAAACAAAGGATCTTATTTCTTAAGCAACAGAACTTAAACCACATCCACTTTAGAAAATGAAGATAAAAGCCCCCCAGGGTTCTGAATGAGTATGTGAACCAGGGATCGTTGATCAAATCGAGGTTTTACTTTCTATATCTGCACTAGCTAGCAAATGAACCACTGAGCAACAGATAGAAGCCTCTGTCAGGATTTTACAATGTTAGCACGTACCTCTAAAATTAATTTTAAGAGAAGTGCAATAATTAATCTTAAGAGAAGTGCAATAATTGCATGACTTGGTCCTAGGAAACACTGGATAAGGCAACAATGCAGGAGGTTTCTCAGACAAGTGTTGCCTACATTTTGCATATAAACTGAATGAAAAGACTTTAATAACTTAACCTTTTCGGAGAATGAATGGAAAAGAAAAGGAAAAACTGGATATTAAAAATAGTTGTCTGAAACGCCTATTCGGCCTCTCACCTTTGAAGATTTTTGAAAAATAAAGGGATATGTGAGCAGTGAAATAGGGTATCGATGAGACATGTTATGTAATCAGATTGTATCTAGGCAGTAGGCACTTGCACAGGCCTGCCTAGGTGCTGGGTAGCAGCCTAAATACATAGACTGAAGCACCTATTGCCTCAAATAATAATATATTGCTTTAAAATTCGGCCACTAAAAATCTGATTCTTTTTGCGTTCTAACTTCTATCTTCTAGTACATTAATTGAGTGGAGGAATTTTAAAATCCCAACTTGTCCTCCTTTTCCTATTTTTCTGTTTCCTCCTTTCTGCATATTTTTTTTGTAAAATAGGACAAAGTAAGTAGGGCACAGGCCCCTGCCGAGTCCCACCTAGCACGTTTAATTACATAGGAGGCACATTAAAAGAGTAATGAAATAGGGTATCTTGGACACCCTCAGATTTCAGTGAGATTTTGAGATAGACGATATGGAGACTTCGAAAACACTCGCTCCCATGTTTCTTTGCCATCCACATGTATGAGACTTGGTGTCTCGAGAGCACAATTTACCTCCTATGGGTAATCAAAAGAAATCGCCGGTGATACTATCCATCATGAAGTCAATGTTGCAGTTACAGTCTGAAATATAATTTTTTTAAAGACAAAAACTCAACTCAAAAGAAAGTCACAAAATCAAGAAATTACAAACTGTCTTATTCAAAAAGGAAAGGGGAGGACGAAATGAGATAAATGTTTCTTATCTTCACATAGTAGTTGCCAATACCTCTTTCTCATTGTCATAGATACGAGCGCAGTCAATGTGCCTATATCCAGCCTGCAATATATGTCAAGCAATAGAATGTGAGGAAATCTTGTCAACTCTAACAGGTCAGTGAGCAGGTAGATCAGCAAAATGTAAGTTAAGCGTATAGTGTCAGTATCAGAAGAATTCCTTCATCCAATATATATAGGTAAAGCCAGTTTCTACAAAGGCATGGAAGCAAACAGGTAGATCGGAAATAAAATTGGCACACAATAGAAGCATCGGGAGCATTCCATGATTCAACCTACATGAAGCATGGATGCACGTACGTCTACACATAGGTAGTTAAAAAGGTAAGATCTCAAAAAAAGGGGAAGGCCTGGCACTATACCATCAGCACGAAAAAAAATGACCGCCTACTTTCCCACGGTCCCAACCAAGCTTGCGATGAGGTAGTAGTTGTTCAAGCATCTCAACTTTTGCAACGAGGCAGTAGTTGTTCAAACATCTCATCTTAAGAGAAAGTAACTGGTGCCTAGTTCGGCCAACCATAACAACTTCTTAAAAACAACCAGCTAGGTATGTAACAGTCACTAAAGATAGCATGCTCAGTCTGAAATTCTTGTTCAGAAATCTAACTTTCAAGTTCTCTTCTTGCTCATAAATAAAGAAACTCGACTGGCCTCCTATTTAGGAATGAAACTGAAATGCAGAAAGCCCAAAAAACAAAACTAAATGAATCGTCGAAATCGACCACTAAGCGCAAGAAATTAGGAATGAAACATTATAAGCGCCCAACAACTATCGAGATATAAAAGGAAAAAGGTCAGCCATCAAGAAGCCATGGTGTATGCATGTCTCAACCATCAAGAAGCCATGGTATGCATGTCTCAACCATCAAGAAGCCATGGTATGCATGTCTTAACCATCAAGAAGCCATGGTATGCATGTCTCAACCATCAAGAAGCCACAATTTCTTCCGGAATTAAAACCTTCCTTTCTACAGTTACGAAAATCAAGATTCCAGCACATAATGAATCAAATGCAGCAAGGAGAAAACACCACAAGGAACACTCTGGAAAACTTAAATCAATCCCAAGGATCACAAAAAGAACATAAAAGAGAAATAAAGATACACATTCGCATCAAGAAAGAAAGCACGCCTACCCTGATGGCGACTTCCACGGCGTTGCCGACGAGCCCAGGGTCCGACTGCCACGTCCCGAGTCCAACTGACGGCATCTTTGCGCCGGTGTTCAGTTCGAAGAACAGAGGACCCTTCGCATTCCCCTCCGCCATTTCAGAAATCCTATTTCCACCCACCTTAAAGACCAAATGGAAATACATAATCAGAAACATGAAAACGTAAGTCTTCTGTTTGTGGATGTGTCGAGAAAATTTTGGACCTTTGCCCTGTATTAGAAATATGGCAATTCTACTATTTGATCAAACAAAGTTTCAGCGACCATCTCGCGGCAATCATCTTTCAGACGCAATAAGGAATATGTTCAGCAGAACGAAGCATAACAAAACCAAAAAAAAAGAAAAACAAAAAAACAAAAATCGGATCCCCGTTTCCAATCTTACCGAGATCAGAATCAGATCGATCAAGAAAGATAGAGAGAGTGTGTGTGAATCTGCCAATGAGAGAGAGAGAGAGAGTGGGAATGAGAACAGAACACCGGGTGCAACTTTTATAGTTGGAGCCTCCTGTCCTGAAACGCCGGTTCTTTGGGTTCGGGTTACTTACCGAGACGGGAACCCAAACTTCCCTGCCATTAAACACAGCTATGCAACCTTCTGGTCCTAAATTTTCGTCCTTAATTTTCCTATTTCCCATTCTCATTTCGCACTGCAGTCGGTTGTCGCCACCCCGGCCGTTAGTTTTTACAAAATAATATTTACCCATTCCATAAACAATAATTTGCATTTTGTTAGTCAGACAATTTGATTAATCATAACGAATTAAATATCAGTATTTAGTTTCCTACTTTGTGTAACCTATAATGGATGAATGCCATTTTCTTATGCATTGTACAATACCCTTGGATTAGTTGCACTGCCTTCCCAACCAGCTAGTACATAAT
>JAANDH010000201.1:354511-373803 GCA_011799765.1 Nymphaea thermarum | reverse complement strand
GCGATTCCTGCTGCAAATGGTACCACAAACGATGGGTAGTTCAAGCTGCCTGCTGCTACGCCGGTGCAGTTGATGACTCGTCCGGCCACCTCCGCTATCTGCGTCGGCGTGTACCCGAGGCTACAGAGAAAGAGGAGGTTGTCATCGGGAGTGATGTCGTAGACTAGTCCTGGATCCACCGCCTTCTGAGGGTCTACATGCCCTGCACCTTGAACGAATGGCGTTGATGGCGCCAACGTTGTGGAGTCCAGTAACGGGCTCCGTTCTTGTAAGCAGTGTAGGCGGTGGTCATGAGTGCGGACTTGATGGCCGCGGGGCTCCAGTCAGGGTGCGCTCCTTTCAGCAGTGCAGCCAGCCCGCTTACGTGAGGGCACGCCATGGAGGTGCCGGAGACGATGTAACCAGCAGCTGCTTCGTAACCAGCGGAAAAGAGTTGTGCACCGATGAGTTTCTTGTTGCAGTTAGTGGAATTGAAATTTGTTGCAGCGGTGCACTCGCCCTTCCACTTGGCCGGAATTGGGCCGAGTCCGGCATCGTTGTAACACCTGCTCTCTGGCCAAACGCCGGAGTCAAGCACTCCGATTATAATGCCATCCCCTTCCTTTGAGTCCGGTAGTATTCCAGTAGCGGGATTGAGCCCAAGAAACAGAGGCGTCCGTGTTGTCTGGAGCTGGAACACTGTCTCGGGCAGCACTGAAAGAACGGCGGGCAAGCGAAGGAGGTGCTCGGCTTCGTTTTCAGTCAACCGGGTGGCGAAGCCTTTGAGGATGGTGGAATAAGTGTAGATGATGTTCCTCACCTCTTCTGAAGCCGCAACGCGCTTGAGCAATGACTGGTACCACGTCTTGACCGAGAAAACAGCCGGAATGTGGAACTCCGAGACGCGCACAATGTATGTCTGCTTCTGGCTGGCGGCTAAGACGGCCAAACAAAGGAAGAGACAAACAATTAGATACAACTTCAGTTTCATTTTCTTCATCATCATCTTTTCCTCCTCCTCCTTCTTCTACTATGACCAGATTAACAACAGAAGGTTCTGTGATCAACTTTTCCTTTCCTTACGGGCTTTTTTAGAAGGAGAAGCTTGAGAAGGCCAAAAAGTAATGTGTTGTTTTGGAGTTTTTCCTTGTTCAATATGTAGAGTGCACACACAGCGTTTCTGAAAGCATGTTTGGGAGCTTTGAATTGGCAAAGCTTACTTTCATTTGTCCCTAAATATCATATTCCACAGAATAATTGAGTGGAGAATGTGCCATTCATCTTGCTTGAATAAGGCCGGGATCGTCTTATCAATCATCCTGTTTTTTATTTGAACCTCACCTTTCAGCACAATTTAATGATAAAGCTTCGTAATTTCTGACTTTTCAAACCTGATTTTAACAATTTCTGACATTTCATGTTAACCAATCTTATAAATAGACAAATTTATTAATGTTATTTCATTTCATATGGTTCAATTTAGTATGACGTCGTTGAAACAATGACAAAGCCATACAGCCGACATTAAAATAATGTTATTTTTCTATCTCATTTGAATCGGATCCCGCGCATAGAGAGCGGATTACAATCACGGTAATCAACTTGTTCTTCAATCAACACACTCAAATTGAAATGACTATGACCGCCCCGCCTCATGATTTTTTTCTCCAATATGGCAATAATATTATTTTCTCCTTGGATAATTATAACTTTGTGTCGATTATCATTGCCAACACATTTGTGAATAATAACTTGCTGCAAAACATGTTTTAGTTTAAGTTGCAAAATTTTGATGCTATTACAAGCCATTAATTTTTTTTATGATTAAAAGAAGCACATTTAAATTTAAAGGATCATTAATGTGCTATATGTCTATCAAATTACATTTTAAAAGGTTAGGTTTCTCACGTTGCCTAAGTCACATGGGTATGTCTAATCTGCACAAGTACCCACGTCATTACGTGGGTATGATGACATGGGTACACAGGTATGGCTGTATTTTATATTTGAAACATTATTGCTTTTAAACTTTATTTTTTCTTTAATTGTGATTTTTCCCTTTTTTTTCTTTCATTTCCACCAAGTTTTCATATTTTCCTCTCATTTTTTTCTAATTTTGAGAATATATATACCTGTAGTTTGCCATACCCATGTACCCAAGCCCGTAGCTTATGACTTGGCTTCATACATGATCTAAGTGGTCCGAGATATGATCTTAAGCATGCTTTGATGAGAATGGTAGGTATACTAAGTTAGCCATTTGTTAAGTTTAACATGCTTCTAATAATAAAAATGAACAGCTCTTACGACAGCCCTTAACCCTCAATTTGGAACAAAGGATGCAGTTCATGCGGGTTTGGACCACAGCCAAAACATCTCCTGCTTTGTTTCCTAATCTTCATTTAATTCTTCGATTACAAATAGACCTTTTAGCAAGCTTTCGTATTAGAATCTGCACGATTACTTCTTAAAAAGGCTGAGCAAAATATTCTGCTAAACGAAAGCAAGACTCATTACTAAACATCAAAGAACAGAAGATCCGTGTGGAAGAGAGGTAATGGAGGGGCGGCATGAAGAGGAAGATACACTAAGAACTCTTGTTACTGGTGCCGTGAAAACTTTATCTCCACTTTACATCGAAAAGACAACAAAAGAGGTTATAAATTTAGAAAGAAAGCTTGGCAAAGCCGCAAAGGGAGGGCTCGGAGAAATAACCCCTAAAAATGGATTGCTCGGACTTTGAATTTAATAAGCACAGTTGGTTGAATGGCAAGTCTTCCCATAAGCTGCTTCTGAAACTTTCAGCATATCATTTAATGAGGTAAAGTTCGGGAAATCTCTTACCGGAGGTCTACCACGTGTCCGCGGACTTACGAGTTCGTTCGCTCTATAATTGCACTGGCACTGGAGGTGGAGTGGTGGAGTCCGAGTACTGCAGCGGCGAGGGCGATGGAGCTTCAAGTTCAAACTGATAGTCGGTGGTTGCCGGAGAATGATTCCGGCATCGAGTCGGGGTTGCTTTGCCGAATCCTTACACGCCACGTGGATACGTAAATGTGATTGGGTTTGTTAGGAGTTAAGCAGAGTTGGTTGAGTGGCAATCCATTTTTAGGGGTTGTTTCTCCGAGCCCTCCCTTTGCGGCATTGCCAAGCGTTCTTTCTTTCTTTATAAGTTCTGCTCAGCCTCTTCTGTTATCTTTTTGATGTACAGTGGAGATAAAGTTTTCACGGCACCAGTAACAAGAGTTCTTAGTGTATCTTCCTCTTCATGCCGCCCCTCCATTACCTCTCTTCCACACGGATCTTCTGTTCTTTCACGTTTAGTAATAAAGCATTATATACTTCTGAGTCTTTCTTTCATTTAGCAGAACATTTTTCTCAGCCTCTTTAAGAAGTAATCGTGCAGATTCTAATACGAAAGCTTGCTAAAAGGTCTATTTGTAATCGAAGAATTAAATGAAGATTAGGAAACAAAGCAGGAGATGTTTTGGCTGTCGTTCAAACCCCATGAACTGCATCCTTTGCTCCAAATTGAAGGGCTGTCGTAAGAGCTGTTCATTTTTATTATTAGAAACATGTTAAACTTTAAAAATGGCTAACTTATTATACGTACCATTCTCATCAAAACATCCTTAAGATCATATCTCGGACCGCTTAGATCATGTATGAAGCTAAGTCGCATGACCAAAGGTACGGGCTTGGGTACAGGGGTATGGCAAGCTATATATATATATAT
The DNA here is from genome assembly GCA_011799765.1 of Nymphaea thermarum. NCBI lineage: Eukaryota > Viridiplantae > Streptophyta > Magnoliopsida > Nymphaeales > Nymphaeaceae > Nymphaea > Nymphaea thermarum. Next base: position 370,088 of record JAANDH010000201.1, on the reverse strand, counting down.
ATATTCTCAAAATTAGAAGAAAAATGAGAGGAAAATATGGAAACTTGGTGGAAATGAAAGAAAAAAAGAAGGAAAAAATCACAATTAAAGAAAAAATTAAGTTTAAAAACATAAATGTTTCAAATATAAAATACAGCCATACCCGCATACTCGTGTCGCTGTATCCACGTATTGACATGGGTATCTGGGCAGATATGCATGCGACCTAGGCAAGGTGACAAACCTGACCTTTTAAAATGTAATTTGATAGAAAATATATAGCGCATTGATAATTCTTTAAATGTAAATGTGTTAAGTTTTTTTAATAACGTAACTTCATGGTGCTATTTACAAGTGGGTTTATGTAAGCATAGAATGGTTGTGATCGCTAAAAAAACTTGTGGTGCATTTTAAAATCATATTTAAGAATGTGATTTGGTTGATTATGTACGTGCCTGTCTTGTTAAACAATATGGAACCGGTTTTGTACATAGGCATTGGCACGTGAAGTTCAGCTTGTAAATAATTCCTGGAAGCTCATGAGGCCATCATGCACCTTGTATGTCGGCCTCCCCAACATTTTCTAGGGCCTTTTCATATCCAATTCACATTGGGGCCTCGTTGCACAAGGCGACCCGAACATGTATTTGGACCGAACATATAACTGGTTCATATAATATGGGGTTTGCAATATGTACGTCAAGAATAATTCCCCCACCAAAAGTTTATCTTTTGATATGTCTTTTGTCCACGATGGAAGATCGATCAGCTTCACTTGCATTGAGGATGTTGCAAACATCATAGTTCCTGCTGCCTAATATCTTCCATCTCATTCGTTGCTACTTCATTCACACGGACAAAGATGTTGAAGAACGTTTTTTTGTTTTTTGTTTTATGCACGTTCTTCTGATCAGTTATTTCGTGTCTCAAATTTTATTGTTGGTTGGCAGTTATTTTATGAACAGTTATCATCTCCTATCTTTAGTTTTGGTTCACGGTGGAGGTGTGTGATGTTTTTTAACGTTCTCTCACTTGTAACGTTAATGTTAACATTTCCGCAGAGGTTGTTGGGGCTTCGATCCTAATGTTTCAGAGTTTTTCTATTGAGGAGTCAAGCAGATCGGGTTCTGTTTCTGTTGTTCACCGATTTGGGATTTAGACGGCTTGAGGAGCTAAAATTCAAGAGGGGATGCTATAATCTCTACACCCCACTTGAGGGGAGTGTTGAAGAACGTTTTTGTTTTATGCACGTTCTTTTGATCAGTTATTTTTTTATAAAGACGGTGTCTCAAATTTTGTTAAACATGCTGAACCACATTAAGCTCTGTGTTTCCTCTGCTTTTCTTTCTTTCATATTTCAACAGTCTTCTTCTTCTTTATTGAGCAACCATAGATTACTAGAGTAAACTCTAGATTAGCAAGCATGATGAGGAAAATGAGGGAGTGGCAACCATTTGTTTCTTTCTTCTTCATCTCTTTTATGGTGTTCTGCTGCGCCGCCGCGGAGAAGAAAACCTACATCGTGCAAACCCAACAAGATTTGATGCCGACAAGCTTTTCTACTGCTCGGCTTTGGTATGAATCACTGCTTGAGTCAGTGTCTGGTACAAGAGATAGGACAACCATCATCTACACCTACACCACCGTCCTCCAAGGCTTCTCCGCTTCACTGACCTCCAGCATCCTGGCCGTGCTTCCAGAGAAGGTGTACCATCCAGATACGACAAGGACACCACACTTTCTCTCGGCCTCGACGGTGCAGGCGGCCTGCTGCCAAGGTCCAACCAAGGGAGCGACGTCATCATTGGCGTCCCACACTGTTGAAACTTGAAAGTAACTCAGCCCCTGGCTTCCATCCAGTATGCTGGAATAGCTCCATTATTATCACCACAAATACATTGTGATGGAGGGTGCACACGTAGCAGCTTGATCCTGAGATTGAGTTGCGCGCACACTTTTGTGCATGTAATAAATATGTATCAAAGAGAGATGCTGGTATTTTTTTATTTAAAGTAATGAGCATTTTAGACTTTCTTTACGGTCCCCTTTCACCCCTTTAATAAGTTTTTTTTTTCATTTAATTGAGAGTATTTTAGTCATTTCATACTCATATGCACAATTTATAGTATATAAGGGTGTGCACATAACCAGCTCCACTTGATCTAGGCAGGTTGGAGGTTCGAAACTGGAACACAAGAGTGAGTGTTCTAGCTCAAGCTGACCCAAATGCCCCTCTATAAAAAAAATAAATAAAATCTGCAAAAACCCATTTGTAAGATAAAAATGGAAATTGACAACAAATTATGAAAAAGACATAAATGCCCCCATACAGTCAACGCTTAAAAGAGTTTGAAAACCGGATTAGGCGATCGTCCGTTAACGCCCAACTCACTTGTGTTTGGCACCTTCTTTTTTTTGTTTTTCCTTCTTACATAGTTGAGATTGAGTTGCTTGCACACCTGCAAAAAAAATATGAGCCAAGAAACACAAAGGAGGAGTTGGTGGCATTTTAGAAAATTTTGAGGGCATTTTAGTCATTCCACACTGCAGTGCATGCACATAACCAAATCTGTTTGTATATGGCTTACAAACGTAACAAACATATGAGAATTGAAATGAAGACAACAACGGCCTCTTGAAGCTCTCTCTCTCTAACCAACTAGAAACTAAGCATCCATTATCCTGGATATTTCTATATGCATGTATTTTGCACCAATATATGTATTTGATCGCTACACATATTAAAATAATTCATGTTATATAACGTTCCATTTTTTATAAAGTTCACCAAATTTTCATAAAAATTTCACGTTCATGGTATTTTCTTGCATGTTCTTATACTAATAAATATTGTATATTCAGAAATGAGTCAGTCTTGATAAGAATTGGGTTACTTTACACTTTTTAAATTATATCGATACGTCGAGTTTCATGCGAATAGTTTCAGTTGGTATACTTTTAAAAATTACCATTCCGGAAGAACTGAATAACTCTTGACAAATTCCATATTAATTATTTACCCGTCTTCATAATCATGTCAGAATAAAGGAATATTAGCTCAACAAGCTCTGTTTTAAATGTGAAACTACATGATAATTAGTTCTTATAAATATGAAAAAAAAAAGTATTGTAACTACTTGCATGGAAACTTGCGAACTAATTAACAATATTGTCTAGGTTATATTAGTTCAACGAATAAAATATTACCTGAGGACTCGAACCAAAGGTAACCCAAAGAGTAATTAACAAAAATTTTCCATATATATTTGTATAAATATAAAGAGAGAACCCTTCTCTTAAGGATGTATGAATAATATCAATTTCTTTTTTTCTGTCTCTACGAAAAGGTTGAATTATAGTTCGTTGACTTCAGAACGGATATGCAAACTTGAGATGTACTTAATTTAATCTTTTGACAAATATAAAACATCCTAAGTCCTAACCAGACGGCACAGAATTTGGACGAAAATGTAGAAATGCAAAACCAGATGAGGGTAACAAGTGTCTACCTTCATCAAATTTGCCAAAAAGTTAAAAATCCTTTACTGAATTTGGGCTTGTCAGCAATCACATGCTCATCCAGGCTTTCTTTTCTAAATCCCCGTTATATTGATCTTTGAGTTAGCCATAATACTCAACATTTGATAATATGTAAGAAGATCAACATTGTCTTCTTAAAACACGTTCTTGTTTTAAAAATATGATATGATCGTCCATTGTTTGACTGTTGAATCCAAAAACCAGCATCCATAATCACATAATCTTTCATGTAACTAGAACATGATATTTTTTTAGAACATGCATCCTATGAACATGTGTTTTCTAGCACGATATCGAACGCCTCTTTCAAAATATGTATTATATGAACATGTTTTTGAACACCATGTTTTCCTTATCAAACGCCTTTGTAGACAACTTCTTGATAATGAAAGCAAAAAAGATACAAACACAAGAAGCAGGGCATGCTAAAACTCATGGCCTGAAGTGACGTGTAATAATGCATTCCACACTCACAATACTTGATCTTAGATAAATTCATGCAACATGGTGGCTGTCATATATTATCCAAAAATGCAGCAACAGAGGAAAATATGATCTGTTGCACGGCAATTTAATTTGCTCAAGTTAATATCGGAGTGATAGTGTTTTGGTTTCATGAAACAGAACATGCAGATTGTTCCAGAATGTGAAATTTTTTCCTTCGAATTAAATATTCAATGAGTTTAAGTCATTAGATTGAAGACTGTACATGCAAAAGTCAGACTTAATTAATTTGGTAAACTTATATGCACGTCAGAGATCGCGTGGTACTTTTCCGTATCTCTAATTCCTGCAATTTAAAGCTTCAAACTGTTGAGCAGGCTCAAAAAATAATAAATGCTTCCATTTGCTATTAATTTTGAAAACGCAGTTTAGTATTGTCATCCAAACCAGGTTTTAAAAATGGGTTGAAATCCAAGTTGCTAAAAACCTATTTTTTTTGTTTTTTCGGGAGGAGTGCTTGAGATAGAACCTAAGAAATTTCAGTTGGAATTTTCTATAGTTGGATGGTAAAGTTCGACGCGAAAAGTGCAAATTAAAGCATGGACAAGTAGTTTTCCTATCTCTATCAAGCTGTCAAGATCCGTCCTTCCTTGAAATGCCATTTGATGAATAGGAAGAAATGTTTGACTCCGCGTTTGTCGCCGCAAAAGATCTGACTTGCTGCCCTGAAATGTATAAGAAATGTAATCCGGTGCTACTGCATATTTTTTTATTGATCTCCATCCTACAAAACGGCCCCCTCTGAAACATCACCGAGAATATGTAGTGGAAATCTTGTTAGCATTTCATTTTCATGGAGCATGTCTCATCCTTCACCCTGTTTTTCTTTCGTTGGTAAGCATTTGAATGTCGTGAAAATCTTGTTAGCATTTCTTTTTCATGGAGCATGTCACATCCTTCACCCTGTCTGTCTTTCAATGTTGGTAAGAAATCTTCATGATGATCATCAGTTTAACTTGAAATTTTCGACTTGGTCTTCTTCTTACACTTCGGACAACCGAGTATCTTGACGTTGAATTACATTAATAGAACAGCAAGATCAGAATTAAAAACTGGGACGTTCACAAGAGACTGTAAACGATTTTTAAATATATATTAATTTGTCCAGGCTGTGGAAGATTACAAGAAAAGGAAGACTGATCATATCTGAAACATCATGAATTATGTCAACGAAGTAAGTGTCGCTTGAGACAGTCGGGTGCCTATATATAGACGCATGGTCTTGCCTTTCCTCTCATGGCCTTCCATTCTCCTAGCTCGATTCCTGCAACTCCTTGTTTCCAACGTCCTTGGTGAAAGAGTTTCAGTTGCACTAAGCATATCGTCGTACACAAACACCACCGGCCATCCGTCCCTACTACCTTCTGTCTCATCAGTTCGTTCTGTACATCATCTACTCGTTTCACCTACTAACGCGTCCTCTTCGGCAGCCATAGAATAGAGAAACTTACTGGTTAACAACCATGCTGAGGAAGATGAGGGCGTTGCAACACTTGGTTTGCGTCTTCTTCATCTCTCTCATGGCAATCTGCCATGTCATGAGCGTCGTCGCCTCGGACAAGAAGCAAACCTACATCGTGCACGTCCAGCAAGACCTTATGCCAACGAGCTTTTCTAGTCCGGATGCGTGGTATCAAACAATGCTTGGCTCGGTGTCTGATAAACCAGAGAACAAAACTATCATCTACACCTACTCCACTATCCTGCAAGGCTTCTCCACTTCACTGACGGCGACAGAAGCAGAGTCCCTGAGGGAGAAGTCCAGTGTCCTGGCCGTGCTCCCGGAGATGGTATACAAGCCGGACACGACGAGGACACCATCCTTTCTTGGCCTCAACGGTCGAGGCGGCCTGTTGGCAAGATCTAAAGAAGGGAAGAACATCATTATTGGGTTGCTTGACACAGGCATTTGGCCGGAGAGCAAGAGCTTCAATGATCGTGGGCTCGGCCCGATCCCAGCCAAGTGGAAGGGCTCGTGCGAGGCCGGGACAAATTTTAAGGTGAGCAACTGCAACAAGAAGCTGATCGGTGCCCAGTACTTTTCTGCAGGTTACGAGGCCGCAAACGGCCCAATCAATGAGCAGAGCGAATCAAGGTCGCCGCGGGACGACCAAGGCCATGGGACACACACCGCCAGCACAGCCGGTGGTGCTGCTGTCCGGTACGCAAGCATGTTCGACTATGCGCCTGGAACTGCTCAAGGGATGGCGACGAGATCCCGCATAGCTGCCTACAAGGTGTGCTGGCTCGGGGGTTGCTTTTCGTCGGACATACTCGCCGCCATGGACACGGCCGTTAGCGACGGAGTGGACATCCTGTCGCTCTCCCTCAGCGGCAACGCAAAGAGCTTCTACCTCGATAGCATTGCCATCGGCGGCTTTGGTGCCGTGCAACTCGGCATTCTGGTTTCTTGCTCCGCCGGCAATACCGGTCCCTCGCCCTACTCCGTTCGGAATGTCGCCCCATGGATCACGACCGTCGGTGCAAGCTCCATTGATCGTGACTTTCCATCATACGCCATCCTAGGCAATCACAAAAATTACGTCGGTCAATCACTTTATGGTGGCAAGTCCTTGCCCAGCAGGCCTACCTTGCCACTAGTTTATGCTGGGAACGCCAGCAACCATTGGACTGGCAAATATTGCCTGAGCGGGTCGCTCAGTTCCGCCGAGGTTGCCGGGAAGATCGTGCTCTGTGAAAATGGATTGGCACCTGTGCTTCAACAGGGTCTTGCTGTTATGGCCGCAGGTGGCGTTGGGATTATCGTGGCCGGCGTAGAGGAACATGGTTATCAACTTCTAGCTCAAGCACACTTCCTCCCGACTGTGACCGTGAGCTCCAAAAATGGAGAGGAGATCCTTAGATACATCCTCTCCAACCCAAGGCCCACAGCCACCATCCTATTCGGGAGTACAAGACTCGGAGTGAAACCCTCTCCGGTGATCGCCAGCTTCTCCTCGCGTGGCCCAAATCCTATAACGCCGGAGATCTTGAAGCCCGATGTGATTGCACCGGGCTTGAACATCCTTGCTGCTTGGTCGGGAAAAAGTGGACCGACAGGAACGGCCGAAGACAAACGCAGAGTCTACTTCAATGTCATCTCAGGCACCTCCATGTCCTGCCCTCATGTGAGCGGCCTGGCTGCACTCCTCAAGGGCGCATATCCTAACTGGAGCCCAGCAGCCATCAAGTCGGCTTTGATGACCACATCCTACTCTGCCTACCCCAATGGGCAGCCATTGCTGGACTCGGCGACAGGGAAGTCGTCCTCGCCATTGGTTCATGGNATTCAGTCTCCGTCTCATTGCCTTACCCGGTGAAGACAGTGGTGCGTCCACAGGTGCTCCAATTCAGAAAAGTGGGAATGAAGATGAGTTACAGTGTCACCTTCACCTCAACCACCTCCTTACCAAGTGGTACGTTTAAATTTGGGTACTTGGAGTGGTCCGATGGGAAACACCGAGTCCGCAGCCCCATCGTCTTCACCTGGGTATAAGGGACTCTCTCTGCTCTCTCTAGCCCGCCTGATGTCCTTGCGTGGTCTTCTTGTCTCGTTGCCCTTAGTCTTTGATCTTAACACTCTTCACCAGTCGTGCGTGGGCAATGATATACATGTCCATGCACGTATATGTGGTGATTCGTGCACTGCGTTTTCCTTTTCTGTCTACAAAATAAGGATGTGAAATGTAGTAATGGCAATAACATCCATGAATAAAGAGAGAGCAATTTGAATACTGAATTACTGTTGGGGAAGTACGGGTAAGATCTAAAGTAGCTGTGAATTGTTTTCTACATGTCTGCTTCATTTCTTCTTTCTATTTTGCATGCGAACAGACGATGGGCTTTTAGTTAGGTTACATGTGGGAAATGCATGTCATCTCAAATTATTGAAGCTTTGTCCATCCGTAGTGGCTGGCAGGCTGCCCATTTTATTTAGTTTTTTTTGTTTTAGTGTTTCTCAAATTTCTACGGATATGTTGAAAAACTTAGCAATCCTTTCTTCTTTTTCAAATGAAACATATCAATTAAAATGAGAGCAATGGAGAAATCCACCACTTTATAATATATATGGAATCGATCTCATTTTTCTGTGTTTATGGGGTCTATAATTTTACCATTTATAATTGTTGTTAAGGAAAAATGAAGATAAAAAGTAGGTGAGAGAGAAAAAAAAAGGATTGAAAAGCTCGGTCTCAAAATGAGGCTAGTTCAATGGGCTATCGGGTGGTTGTGGCCTTCCCCACTAGAGACCATTGTTTTCCTTTGACCTGTACTAGGAAAAAAAATCATTAAAGACCAAAGCCAGGCTTTATGACACAATCAACTTAAACCTTCGATTTGTTTTTAAAATTTTGGGTTCTTGGGACCCATATAAAATCATATCCATAAATCAGATTATAATTGTGACTTTGAAATGTAAAACCAATTTGGACAATTTGACTAAGACGAATGTGTAGTTGGAAGGCCAATAACTTGTGAAAATATGGCTTTCGTACAGCTAAGAAAGACACAAGATGGCTTTCAGGTGATAATTAAACCAACTTAGAAAAATTAATAAAGAAAAGAGCGTGATCTTCATTATGCCATCCTCTTGTATGATCTTACCTTTCTTCCTGTGAATACTTTATGTCAATTCCTTCATGTTGCCAGCAGGCAAAACACAGAGCTGTGGTGACAATAAATATTATGATCAAAACCATGGCAGAAGTTGAATGGTTCCTGCAATGACTACACTGGGTATCAACCGTCAACAGAGTCTTGCTCCCCTTCTCAATCTTACTCTAATAAAATAACTAGTCCATCTTATTGTGAGCGAGTCTCTATCTTTTTTTTTTTTTTTTTTTTTTTTTTTTGAAGTGTGGTAATTTCTCTGTTAAAAGGCTATGCTTTACAAGGTCTCTCTCTGCGCACACACACACACACACATATATATATATATATAGTTTCATGAACCATGGGTTTTATCGTGGATATTTTGCCACATCAGTGAAAACATGACAGGTCAATCTACAAATCTAAGGCTATCAAACCTCTCGTGAAAAAAAAGGATCCAGTTTAAGATGGAAAGCATGCAATCAAGACCAGTTTTTTTTTGTTACAGGAACCAAACTATAATTTCAAAATTTTAACATGAGCTGAAATAGAAATTTTCAAACATTTTATTACATTAAACTAAATTTTTTAAAATTTGCATACAGTTTTTTGAATTTTTTAAATTTGAGGGGGAACAAGGCCCTTGCCTCGATCCCTGATAATCTATATGGGTGTTTTTGCCAAATGTTAGTAAGCTGAATTTTAGGAAAGGAGATAATTGTTTTGAACCTTACAATCCAAAAGATAAGGAAACTAAAGGTTCTATGGGTGTTATTGCCAATATTAACAAGCTGAATTTAGGAAAAGAGATAATTATTGTGAACCGCTGAATCCAAAAGATTAGGAAACTGAGAGAAGAAATTGTTGTACACACATAATATATAACAGAACTTCTCGCAAAAATAACATAGAAACTGAGAGAAAAAATCTATCCTCGTGGACATAGAGACTCTCTCTCACTTTTCTCTCTTTTTTAATGGTCGAACCACTTAATTTCTTTCTTGTCTCTCTCTTATCTTTTTATGGTGTCGGAGCCTAACGCTATGTTTGGATAAAATAAAAAAAGAGAGAAACCGTTCATTTTCCTTTCAATCACTTCATTTTAGAAGAGATTGAAATTACATTAAAAATTCATTTCCTTCCCCCTCTTTTTTTTTCCTTTCCCTTGCATCCAAATACAATTATTAGTTCTCACTTCATTTCTCTCCATATTAATTAGTCATCCAAACACAAGAAAGATCATTTTTTCCATTCCTTTCTCCCTCTCCTTCCATTCGAACATGTTGTAAGACTCTTGGGCGCATAGAGGTGTCCACATCATAATCACAAATAACTTCTTGGAGTTTTAAACAGCGAGATTTTTCTTGCATATAATACGGTGAGCTTGAAAAAAAGAAAAATATATAATAAATTTTTAAAAATTTTAGAAAACTAAAAATAAGGAAAAATAAAATAACTGAGAAACTAATAACACAAACATCATAACTAGATTTACAACAACTAAAAAATAGAAAATGAAAAAAAAAACTGTTTGGAATTAAAAAAAAGTGAAAAAAATGAAAGTGGTCGACCACTTCATTAAGGTTTTTTAGATTGTTTTCAATTCTGCTGCGGTTTGAGCGGCAAATGGAGTACCCCTTCTTGTGCCCTTGAATCCACAGGTACCCGCAGAAGACCAAGAAACGACCCGACCTTGTGGGTCTGTAACAGTAAAAAGGTTTTTAACTGCATTTGCATGTGTTCGACCACTAAAGTTGAAGGTTTTTAATTAAAGTGGTCCAACGGTTGTGAACGAAGTTAAAAACTTTAATTAAAAACAATCTAAAAACCTTCAAACTACTCACCATTCCTGTGGAGCTGTTGTACGTCCAACTAATGCTTGGGCTCACACTTGTAGACTGCTTTTGGTAGAAGGTGAAAAAATAGTTCACTCTGTAGAGCGGCAGCGTCGACGTGTTCGGTGATTTGAGAAGGTAAGACTTCCTACTTTTAAGCTCTAGCTCTGCGTCGATTTAGGGTGTAGACTCATTTATTGATCGAGCCCAGAGGTGCGACCGTATAAGTTATCTTTTAGCAATGTTTTATAATAAGGCAACACCTTTAAGCACAGTAAAATTAAAGCGATCACAACCAAATAAGTGTTTTGACATGGCGCGGCTGCTTGGTATATGAATCTAATCCTATTACTGTTTGGTAATAAAAACGCCGAGCTAAGCTGCCTAAGAAAACGCCCCTCTAAATGACGGGCAATATATACATGGTAAAAAACTATATGAAAAATAATAATAAAAAATGGACAATTAAAGTTAAATATTTTAGGAATTTATATCTCGTTCATTTAATAAATTCCGTAATCTTTTCATACCAATCTTGCATATCAAGGACAGAAAAAAAAAAGCGAGATTGTTTACATTTATAAACGTCTACATTATGGTAGTTTTTTATTTTGAAATATATAAACAAATTCAATAGTCTTAGCAATTTTGATTAACGTAGTATTATAGTTGACCAATACCTTATATAAACTCCTAAAAGTTTAATATTGAAGAGTTGTAAAGCCGTTAAAGGCTTACCGCTTATGATGTTGAGTCATTCTGAAATCACTAGAGTGCATGTTGTTACTTATTCTTTGGGTTACCTTTGGTTCGAGTCCTCAGGTAAAATTTTATTCGTTGAACTATTATAACCTAGACAATATTGTTAATTAGTTCGCAAGTTTCCATGCAAGTAGTTACAATAATTTTTTTTTTTCATATTTGTAAGAACTAATTATTATGTAGTTTCACAATTTAAAACAGTGCTTGTTGAGCTAATGTTCCTTTATTCTGATCGTGATTATGAAGACGAGTAAATAATTAATATGGAATTTGTCAAGAGTTATTCAGTTCTTCCGGAATGGTAATTTTCAAAAGTATACCAACTGAAACTATTGGCATGAAACTCGACGTATCAATATAATTTAAAAAGTGTAAAGTAACCCAATTCTTATCAAGACTGCCTCATTTCTGCCTATACAATATTTATTAGTATAAGAACATGCAAGAAAATACCATGAACGTGAAATTTTTTATGAAAATTTGGTGAACTTTATAAAAAATGTAACGTTATATAACATGAATTATTTTAATATGTGTAGCGATAAAATATATATATTGGTACGAAATACATGCATAGAGAAATATCCAGGATAATGGATGCTTAGTTTCTAGTTGGTTAGAGAGAGAGAGAGAGAGAGAGAGAGAGAGAGAGAGAGAGAGAGAGCCGATAAAATGAGAATATATAACAAATTTTGGGGACAAGAGGTCCCCTAAGTACATCCGCAAAAAACAAATCGTAAGAACAGAATCAGGAGAAAGAAATATACAATACAATGCAGAGAAAAATAGGAGAGAGGGAAAAAGACGGCGCGACACAGTCACCTAGCCGCAGACGGACGGCGGCGCTTCAACGGAATGGCAAACTGGACATCCCCTTGCACAATACGAGCCACAGAATCCGGCGAAGAAAAGGTGTCCCTCAAGACTCTGTTGTTGCGCTCCTCCCAAATGCGCCACCAAGTTGAAATGAGCCACGGCCTCCAAACATGACCCCAGGAAGCAGTCAGGCGGGGGAAAGGACAAAAGAGGAAAAGAAGACGAATGGAAGGTGGGTTTGGGAGACTACTCACAAGGGAAGGCCAGACATAAACAAGAACACTGGAGAAAAAAGGGCAAGAAGAGAGAGAAAGAGAGAGAGTCTGTAGCTGTCCTCATTGAGAGAGAGAGAGAGTCCGTAGCTGTCCTCATTCCAATTCTCATATGTTTGTTTGTAATGACTAAAATGCCCTCAAAATTTTCTAAATGCCACAAACCCCACATTTGTTTTTTCTTGTTTCATATTTCTTTTTGCAAGTGTGCAGGCAACTCAATCTCAACCATGTAAGAAGGAAAGGAAAAAAAAAATGCCAAATCCAAGTGACGATGCATTGAGCGTAACGGACAAGCACCTAATCCGGTGTCCAACTCTTTTACGCGTTGACTGTATGAGGGGCATTTATGTGTTTTAATTTGTTTTTCATTTCCATTTTTATCTTACAAATTGGTTTTTTGCTTCCTTTATTTTTTTTATAAAAGGGCATTTGGGTCAGCTTGAGCTAGAACACTCACTCTTGTGTTCCAGTTTCGAACCTCCAACCTGCCTAGATCAAGTGGAGCTGGTTATGTGCACACCCTTATATACTATAAATTGCATAAGAGCATGAAATGACTAAAATACTTTCAATTAAATGAAAAAAAAAACTTATTAAAGGGGTGAAAGGGGACCGTAAAGAAAGTCTAAAATGCTCATTACTTTAAATAAAAAAATACCGGCATCCCTCTTTCATACATATTTATTACATGTGCACGCAACTCAATCTCAGGATCAAGCTGCTCGGTACCTTCACAATATTCAGGTGAGACTCACATCCAGGTGAACACAATAGGGCTACGAACCCAGTGTCTTCCATCCGACCATTCCAAGAAACCGAACTCTGCCGTGCCTGATGGTAGCGACGTGGACGAGAAACTGACGGTGTAGCTCCCCATCTGCCCTTTCTGCGTGAAGTTCAGTTCCTGTGGCTCCACCACCGTCTTCACGATCTCCGGCGAGGACACCAATACGGAATAGCTCGAGTTCCCGGCCCCAACATTGGTCACCCTCCTCCTAACGACGATCGTCTCATCGCGCTAAGGACGACGTTTACCATGGTGTTTGCTACCCATCAAGTTCGACGGACGACGATGCGGCCACGTCAACTACTGAGCAGGCCGGTGGAGGCGATAGACGCAGCCGCACATGGGCTCCGATGTCTCTTTCTCCTCCAACAGTAGCCCTCACTACAGCATCTGATCAGGACCTAGGTGGCGGAAGACTCCCAGATGTAACCCTTCACCTTGAACGAATGGCGTTGATGGCGCCAACGTTGTGGAGTCCAGTAACGGGCTCCGTTCTTGTAAGCAGTGTAGGCGGTGGTCATGAGTGCGGACTTGATGGCCGCGGGGCTCCAGTCAGGGTGCGCTCCTTTCAGCAGTGCAGCCAGCCCGCTTACGTGAGGGCACGCCATGGAGGTGCCGGAGACGATGTTGAAGTCGACCCGGCGAGCGTCGCTTGCAAGTTCAGTCGGCCCCCTTGCCTGTGTCCACCCCGCAAGGATGTTGACACCCGGTGCAATCACATCCGGCTTTAGTATTCCCGGAACGACGGGGTTGGGGCCCCGAGATGAGAACGCGGCCACGACTGGCGACGGTTGGACGTCGACCCTCGTTATCCCAAAGATGATCGTCGCCTTCGGGTTCAAGAAAGAGGTGGCATAACGCCGGATCTCGTCTCCGTTCTTTTGCCCAACGGTTATCGTCGGAAGGATGCTCGGTCCAGTAATGAGCTCCTCACCGTAGATTGCAGCATTGGCGAGGATCATTCCGACGCCGCCTGCGGCCTTCACGACGGCACCCTTTTCGCTTTCCCAGTTGACACCGGGATCGCACAGAACGATTTTTCCGTACACCTTCTCCGGGATCAGCGACCCATTCAAACAGAGGCTGCCAGTCATCGGGTTGCTAGCGTTGCCAGCATAGATGAGCGACAGTACACTACAGCCGTTGCAGGCAGGGGTATGCCATTGTAGAGCGACACACCGCTATAGGTTCTGCCGTTGCCGAGGACTGCATACGCCGGAAAGTCCCTGTCGATCGTGCTTGCGCCGGCAGTCATGATCCAGGGAGCAACGTTAGAAACGGTGGAAGGGAGAGGGCCATCGTTCCCGCCGGCACACGAGACGAAGACGCCTCGCTCCACGGCTGCGAAGGCGCCTATGGCAATGTGGTCGAGGAAGAAGTCTTTGGGTTTGTCGCCGAGGGAAAGAGAAAGGACGTCCACCCCATCGCCGACTGCCTTCTCCATTGCACTGAGGATATCAGAGCTATGGCAACCGCTGGCCCAGCACACCTTGTAAGCGGCGATGCGAGCACGCGCTGCCATTCCAGTCGCCGTCCCGGTTGCATAACCGAAGAAGCTCGCGCCGGGGACGCGCGCGCCACCGGCCGTGCTCGACGTGTGCGTGCCGTGGCCGTTGTCGTCTCTAGGCGATCTCGACTCAACGGGGCCAACAGCTGCTTCGTAACCAGCGGAAAAGAATTGTGCACCGATGAGTTTCTTGTTGCAGTTAGTGGAATTGAAATTTGTTGCAGCGGTGCACTCGCCCTTCCACTTGGCCGGAATTGCGCCGAGTCCGGCATCGTTGTAACACCTGCTCTCTGGCCAAACGCCGGTGTCCAGCACTCCGATTATAATGCCATCCCCTTCCTTTGAGTCCGGTAGCATTCCAGTAGCGGGATTGAGCCCAAGAAACAGAGGCGTCCGTGTTGTCTGGAGCTGGAACACTGTCTCGAGCAGCACGGAAAGAACGGCAGGCAAGCGGCGGAGGAGCTCGGCTTCGTTTTCAGTCAACCGGGTGGCGAAGCCTTTGAGGATGGTGGAATAAGTGTAGATGATGTTCCTCACCTCTTCTGAAGCCGCAACGCGCTTGAGCAATGATTGATACCAGAGGTAAGGAGTAGAAAAGCTCGTTGGCATCAAATTTTGTTGGGTTTGCACGATGTAGGTTTTCTTCTCCGCGGCGGCGAAGCAGACCACCATAAAAGAGATGAAGAAGAAAGAAACGAATGGTTGCCACTCCCTCATTTTCCTCATCATGCTTGCTAATCTAAACTCTAATAATGTACGGCTGCTCAATAAACAAAGAAGAAGAAGAAGAAGACTTCTTTGTCCGTGAGATGGAAGATACTGACTATGGTGTTTAGGACATGCTCAATGCAAGTGAAGCTGATCGATCTTCCATCGTGGACAGTGGCTGCAGGTAGAGAATGGGCGTGCAACTTGTTGATTGCTTGCACAGGAACGGAAGAAACCGCCATAAAGCAGGGGTGGAATCTCCGTTTGAGAC